>JAQPPZ010010729.1:0-31069 GCA_028583015.1 Wollemia nobilis
TGTTTAAACAAGATATTAAAAAGGCATGGTGGGTGGGTAATTTTGAACCATTTTTTTTCCTACAGTGGTTAATGGTATAACTAACATAGTTAAATAAAAATGAGGTATATTGACTACACTTACATCATGAAAGTGATTGTAAAAGGCAAAATGAAAACTACATATAGGCTTGTTTGGATCATCAATAGTTACATAATCCATAATGGGATTTAATATGCTCCCCCATGAAAAAGGTAGATCATCATGCCACATACCCAAATGAGCCTTTCGATAAATCTCCTTGTCCTTGACATCCTTCAATTTGGCATCCCAGTTATGCTTCTCTTTCTTTATGGATCTTCCCTTATGTTTCTACCCAATCAATTCAACTAAAAATTTGATGTCAACGACATAAGTCTTTTTGTGGATGTTGACCCTACCATTGTACCACATCTCCATGAATGCTAGAGCAATTTTAGGGTCCTCACCTTAAAATTTGTGGACTAACAGGAGGAAACCTTTACCTAAAAGGATTCCCTCAGTAATGGAGTCCAAACAAACCTTGTATAGTTTGAAAAAACTCATGATGGCCACACAAAAATGAGACCACTTTTGGATAAAAATTTGAGAGCACAACAATGGAGGAAATATGATACTTGAAAAATATAAAAGGAAACATCCAGAAAGACAAAATCAACAACAAACCAATGGCAATATTGATAAAAGTTCTGCATAGAATGGTGATGAGTAAGACTACATGACCCAAGGCAATCTTGTAAGACAAGGTAATTCCAATCGCCAAAGAGGATTGTGTGAGAATTCGAACCAAAATACCACATGAGGAAAAGAACAAAGTGGAGTAACAAAACACAAGGAGATACACATGGTAAGGGAATGACATGGATGGAATAGATGAAAGGTTGAAAAGGTATAATGAAGCTAGAAGGAATTGGGATGGTTGAGAAATGGTGAGGAGAAAATGTAATGGATCAGGAGTTGAAAAAATGAAGACTTTCGAGATGAGTGAGAACAAAAATGGATTTATCTTGAAAGGTGGGAAACTGAAATCCAAGGTTGACAAGAACAAGTAGCACATGATGCCCATGAATCGAGGTAGCATGGGAGTGATTAATAAAATAATTAGGACAAGATAACATTAGATTCACTCAAAATATGGATGACTTGCTCCACGTTAGCATTAATGATGCTTGAAGATGAATTTTGTTTATTAATATCCCGAGTAAAAAACTGAGGAATTTCAGTGGTCCATGTCATCAAATTTGTAATCCAGGTTCCAAAATTTTCCAAGATGTCAACAACTTTGTTGTTCTCCCTAAATGTGTACTGGAAAATTATATCCTAGAATTTTTTGCTAAGATTTTTGGATTCATCGATGCAACTTCTTATTTTCCAAGAAGGAACTTTAGAACTTTTAATGTAATTAATGGTAGTAAGGGAATCACCCTCAACCAAAATTTTATCAAAAAAATCTTTGACCAACACTAAACCATACCATAGAGCACGGGCTTCATCAACTTGATTTTATTGAGTCCCTAAAAATTTAGAAAAAGTAAGGATAACCCTATATTTATTATCTCTAAGGATACCACCCACTCCTACCTGACTAGGGTTACCCTTTGTATCACTGTCAACATTCAGTTTAAGCCACCTTGATGGAGGAGGAATCCAAGGTGACTAAGCCTTGTTGATAATAGTTTGTAGTCAAGTATTGTCCACACTAGGGAAATTAAGATCTTGCCCTACAGAAAGTTCAAAATGGGAGGTAGGCTGAGAAGGTAAAGGACAAAGGGAAGCATTCTCAATATAAAATTATAGGATTTTATTTAAAACTAAGTCATAGTTTTGACTAGTTTTGGAAAACACTCTACGGTTTCTTTCCATCCATTTCTGCCACAAAAAATTATTAAGGTAAAACTACCATAACACTTTGAGATGGAGGTTCCTAAAAGGGTTGGGCCATTGGATAAAAAGATTAAGGACAGAGAAAGATTCAACCCAAGAAATGTGGAAGCAATCAAACAATCTATTGAGTATGGAAAAAGTGAATGGAAAATCAAGGAAAATGTCGTGGGGGGATTCCTAGTTAGTTAAACATAAAAAAACATCTATTGGGAATGGGTAAGCCTCTTTTCAAAAGATTATCAATTGTAAGCATCTTCTCCTAGATAGATACCAAAGCAAAGGTGGAAATTTTAGGAATCAATAGCTTGATCCAGACAAGATTAAAAGGAATTGAGGATTCATCATGAGGTAGAAGAAGCCAATAAGCAGTTTTAACAAAAAATTCTCTAGATTCAATAAGTTCCCAAACCAGTTGATCATGAGGATTCCTAGAAGGTATGATAGAATATCTTAGAAGAAACTGTAGTTCTCTAGATTCCTCAGGATGAGCAGGATTGAATATATGCTTCCATGTTCTCCTATTATCCTTGGAGTAAATAAAATTTGAGACTTTTTGTCCAAAGCCAATGCCAATATATGCTTTGAGGACAACCAATATGGGATTATTCATGAGTGGTTCATTGAGAAGGCAGTTGTCCTACCAAAATTTGATTTGATGCCCATATCCTAATATCCATCTAAGGCCTAGTTTAAAAAGAAATCTAACTTGCAAAATAGATTTCCAAAAGCAAGACCCTATCAGGGAAGGGAAAACATTGAAAAAATCAGTTCCCTATATATATTTGTGATAGACTATATAAATCCAATCAAACCCATCATTTGAAATTAACCTCCAAGCATATTTTTCCAAAACATTTGAGTTGAAAAGGTGAATCCTTTAGAGGCCAACCCCACTAGAATGTTTTAGCTATAAAAATTTATCCCAAGCAACAAGGTGAACCCAGTTTTTATTTTCAGATCCTGACCACAAAAAATTCTTTGGAATCTATTCTATTTTATGAGAAACCCTTGGAGGAACTTTAAATACATACATGAAGTATATAGGAATACTCTGAAGAGAAACATGTGTCAGGGTAACTTTACCAGCTTGAGAAAAAATATTACCTTTCCAACCTGCTAATTTATTTTGTAGTCTTTCAATCACATTATTCCACATTGAAGCATCAAGCTATCCTAAAAATAGAGGAAGCCTTAGATAAGTAGAATGGAAATATGATATTGGGAATTCAAGGATGGCAAATTTTTTGCTTTGTCTCTGGATAGGTGTATTTAGAAAATAGATTTTGCTTTTTTGTAAGTTTATCTTTTGCCCAATAACATCTTCATATAATAATAAAATATGTTTGATAACTCTGGCCTCAAAGACATATGCTTTAGAAGAGATGATTGTGTCATCCACAAAATGTTGGTGAGAAACTGGTCTTGTTTGAGAGGCTGATTTTATTCTTGAAATGAGGTTGAGATTACAAGTTGCTTTTATGGTTCTTCCCAAAGCTTCAGCAACAATTATGAATAGCAAGGGAGATATATTATCTCCTTGGTGAATGCCTCTATTGCTTGGAAAATAACCAACAATGGATCCATTGATAAGAACTAAAAACCATGAAGTGGAAATGCACCCTTTAATTAAATCTACCCAGCCAGAATGAAATCCAAACTTCAAGAGAATTGACACAAGGAAATCGTAGCTTAATCTATCATAAGCTTTATTCATGTCCAATTTTAAAACAAAGGCAAGTTTTTTGGACATGTGAACAAAATGAAGGGCTTCATGGATAGTAATAACTCCATCAAGGATGGATCTACCAAGAAAAAATATTCCCTAACAAATATCAATAATGGAAGGAAGTATGTCTCTCATTCTATTAGCAATAGCCTTTGTGAGGATTTTGTAAACCACATTACACAAGATTATAGGTTAGAAATCATTCATGGATTTAACATTTTAATTTTTGGGAATGAGAGCAATAAAGGTTGAATTTAATCCTTCATGGATAGATTTTGTAGATTAAAACTCTATAATGGTATAAAAAACATCATAGCCCACTATATCCCAAAATTTTTGAAAGAAACAAGGAGGAAATCCATCAAGTCTAGGGGCTTTGTTAGGATGCATTGAAAACAGGGTTGAGTGGATCTACTCAATAGTAAAAGGGGATAAAAGTTTGGAATTGGCATTATTTGAGACCAGCTTGGGTATATGATAAAACATGGAATTTAGAGCAAGGTTAGAAGGCACCCTATTCTCACCAAGGAGGTTGGTGAAATAAAAGATAGCCTTTTTTCTACTTTCTTGCATATTAGAGGTAGTGGAGCCATCATATTTTTTTTGTTATTTTATTCTATTGTGACTTCTATTTCACATGGTGGAATCATTAAAAAACCTTGTGTGCAAATCTCCTTATTTAAGCCACAAATATCTAGATTTCTATTTCTACAAGATTTCTTCATGAGATAGAATATTGTGATATTCAGCCAGGATGTTTCTCTCTTCAACACGGGTTTGATTATCACATTGACCTTCTTGGATTTTGTTCTCAATGGAAATAAGTCTATATTTAAGATATTTTTTGATATCAAACAATTTTCCAAACACTTATTTATTCTAGATTTTAAGGTTTTCCTTAACATGATTTAGCTTTTGTGCTAGGCAGAAGGAAGGACAATCTTGGCCAACCTTTTACCATGATTAAGAAATTCTGAGCCTTAGATGAGGATGTTGGATCCATATAGATTCAAATATGAAAGGTCTTCTGAAAGGGTTATACTTGATAATATTCAAAAGGAGGGGACTATGATTAGATCCAAATTTTGGGATAGAAAGAAGGATGGCATCCCCAAAGGCTTGAATAACTTCTTGGGATAAAAAAAATCTGTCTAATTTTACTTGAATGAGCTGACTCCCTGATCTTCTATTGCTTTAGGTGTACTTTGCATTTTTGAGGTTGACATCCATAAGGTTGTTGGTGTTAACAAAATCAAGAAAATATTCCATGATTTTCTCAGTAAACCTCAAACCCCCAAATTTATTTGAGGGGTAGGTAGGTGTGGTGAAATATCCAACAACAATCCAGGTGATATTATTGAAGGAGTATTTATGGCTACTGAGCATGTTCCAAAAAAGGTATCTTTTAGCTAAAGAGTTTGGAGCATAAATATTTTATAGAATCCAAGAAAATTTGGAATATCTTTCTTGAAACCTAACACTGATAATCCATTCACTAGACTGAACCAATTCTCCATCCACCTTTCTTGGATCCCAAAAATAGATGAGACCACCTGATGCACCTCTGGCTGGGCTGAAAAAAAGTTCTCCTCTACTCTATATTTTGAGCGCAGCTGAGGCAAAATTTTTGGTATCAAGTTTTGTTTCTTTTAAAATGAGAATAGTAGGTTTTATTTCTTTTCATAATGAGCTAACAACCCTTCATTTGGTTATACCATTTAGACCTCTCACATTCCATGAGAGGAGCTTCATTTGGAAACCATGGAATATTTCTTACCTCCCTTACCAATAGTTTTGGGAGGTTTGGTGTTGTTTGGTTCTTCCATAGCTTGAGATCTAACAAGGGAGAATAAGTTTTTTTGGATGCCCTTACCTATGGCATCCTAAACTCTATTTTTCCATTGCTCACTCACAAAAGGTTATCCTCATTTTTCTATCACTCCCATAATAAATTGGGGATTTTTGGAACTATGAGTGTGCTTGGGACTAAATTTTGATGGAGCTATTTGCTCGAATACAGAGCCTAAAGATATTAAGAGAAATGATAATTTGGAGGGGTTAAAATTCTCATGTGGAGGAAGGGACGGTTCATAATTTGTATGGGAATCAATATTCTAAGGAATATGAAGCTCATTATTTTGGATGATTTGTTGATTTTCTTGATCAAACAGGTTGGAGTCATCCAGAACAAAAAAATTATTAGGGATATGAGGAGCAGGACATACCTCTTCGCTAGTCTCCAGATATATGGATGGATAAGTAACCATATTCTTACCCTTTCCAATAGCATCTAGAGGATTAGACAGGGGTTGTAGATTTTTAGGCTCACGAATGACAATACCTTTATTGCCATTATGTTGCCATTTTTTAGACTACTTGAAATTCTGTCTGGTACCTACACTCTTCAAACCTTGATTATTATGACTTGGAACTTCAGGTCCAGCTTTATTCCATTCCTAAAATTGATGGTTAGGGACCTTAGGTATCTGATTTGGTTCATCTGTATGTTTAGTCTTTAGTGAAGGATAGTGGATCCAATGATGAACCTAAGTGCAACATTCCACACAAAAATCTGGTTTATTTTTGTACTCAATAACTTGCTTGTGATAGTAGTCACTGTATTCAATCTCCATAAAATTTGGAATTTCCAAATAAAGATTAGCTTTGACACAAATTCTAGCTATGGTCATCCTGGTTCCAGATAGGGTAGCATGATCAATAGCAAACAAAGTCCCTATGGTTTTGAAAATAGTAGAAAGGATGTCCGAATTCTAGAAGTGCCAAGGAATATTGGGAAGTCTAAACCAAATAGGTGTAAATTTATACTTTGGGTCTCATGGTTAAAATTAGGATCCCTATTTATGTCCTTTTTTGATTAATTTACATTCATCTTCATTTTGCCATATCAATTTGATATCAAAGTAGGAATTTGTGGAGGTTTTGGGTTATTTATGACCTTGTGTTGGTTGTTTGGAATATCTCCATTCGACGTTATCCTATATTTGAAGATCTAAATTTTGTTTTAAATATTGCTGATGATTTTTGCATTTAGCAATTTTTTGCAAAATTTGTTGATCAAATTTTTGTCAATGAAAAATTTGGTTGACATTTTGAGGTGAAATTTTTTGCCACCAATATGTTGATAATATTGTTGTCAAATTATTGCTGCTATAATTTTTAATTTCATTGAGTTTTGCACCAAAAATTCTATGCATACCCTTTGGCCTATGAAGTTTTAGCGTGGACTTTTGACCAACACAATCAATATTTACACGAGCACTGCACCACCATTTTGGTGCTCATACCCTATGATGACATGAAGTTCCTTGTCAAAGAACCCTTTCTAGCACTGACATGATCGATTGACACAAAACAAAACAAATCAAGTAGTAAGAAGCCCACGGGTCCTTGGCCCTCTCTAAAAATATTTGGTGTGTGTTGCATCCAAGAATTTTTAGACACTCATAGCTCCTGTAGCATCCCGATTATGGCTTACCATACCTTATTTTTGATTGATTCTCTCTAAAAATTTCATCATATCTGCCCCGATGAGAGCAACTATACCAATCGATTATGGCATAAGTTTTCCTAATTGATGCGAATCCGATCACCCTTTCAAACTTGTTGGTGCTTACTAGTAGGCACTTCCACTTTTGACACATTCTAACTTAAAAAATGACCTTTCATTTGAATTTATACTCTCTTATGATTGTTGAAATTGTAGCAGTTCTATTGCAAGCACTTCACAACCAATGCATTTGTGATAATATCGATCAAGACAAGAAGCACTCCACCCTACAAAATTTTTGTGCCTACATTGGATTTTGTTGCCGATTGGTGTTTGTGTCCATTAGACCTAGACTCTTCCATCATAAGTAGTTAATATTGTCATGATTTGGATAATTCTTGCATAAACTCTCATGCATTAGTGGTCCCTAGTATTTTCTATTGATAGGAGGTTAATCAAACTATGAATTGAACACCTACATTTGAGACAAAAACAATGGTCAAGCCTATTGATTTCTACTGACTATCAGGAAGAAAAGTGCTTGGATAAAAATGCTTGGCAAATAGGCTAGGCATAGATCCATAAAATTACCATTATCTAGTTTTACATTGAATGTGATTCGTGATCACACATTTATCATTCCATTAGAAATCTTGATGCATTAGTTTTGATATTTGCATCAGTTCCAATGATAATTTTCCAATGGTGAAAGTGCTTCAATTTTTTGGCTATTGAATTCTCCATTAGGTGGTCATATTAAGGATACCTTTATGCTAAGAGCATGATATTTTATGTAGGAAAGCATTTTTAAGGCTTCTCCTGGCTCACACGTGTGCCATTTGTTATTTTTGGTAACCTCTATTTGCACATTAAGACTGACCAGCGCATCCTTACCTTCCATCATACCTATTTTACTTGGCTTGGGTAAGATCTACATTATATTTTTCCACATGTTAAAATCTAACCTTTTCCAAGCATCTAAAAATTATAAACAATTTTTAACCGCCATAGGAGGGATTTTATTTTTGTCAAAAAGGGACACCTCATAGTGCAATTTTTCTTTTTACCTTTATAAACTATATTATAAACTTGCAATTTATTTTTTGCAATTATTTTAGGCAAATTACACTGTTAATACTATTTTGTAACCCATTTTGCAATTTCTTGTTGTCACATACTCGGGGTCAAATGGCTACCAAATTTTCCAATAAAATGGCTCAACTCATATAAATTGTGAGTTTTTTGGCTAACAATATCACTTCCATGGACATTCAACCACAATGTGACATCCCAGTTTATCATGGCTCCTGAGATCATGAAGTGCTCAAAAACTAGATTTTAGATATGTATAGTTGGTTTGAATACACCAAATTGGAGAAGGCTCAAAAAGTTTTTTTTGATAGGCTTAAGCTCTCTAGCCTTGCTAAGATCCTTGTCACTAATCACCAATAGAATAAAAATCATATTTACTCATGGTATGAATTACAAAATGTTTTGAAGAGTATTTTTTACCATTCAAAATATTCTAAAGATATTGATATTATATGGCTTCATCTTCGCTAAACATCTCATATGAGTGTTCATGATTATGTGTTGCAATTTAACAAATTGAGAATTTTGAATTTAGTGCAGGACTTCACCATCCAACTTGTGACCAAATTCAAAAGTGGGTTGTAGGAACCCCTTTTTAGAAAATTGAAGTACAAAACCATTGTAAGCATTGATATGGATTTCAATAAAGCCATTCTTGCAGAGAAGGAATTGTGAGAGTCATCATGTGGATCTCGCTCTTCATCATCAGGAGGCAATTCAAAGGCTTCTACTCAACAATCCAAGGCAACTAAGTCTTCTTCCTCTTCCTCTACTCCTTATTCCTCTTCCTCTTCCTCTTCTTCTCAAAAATATTCTTCTAAAGCTCCTATGGAATGTATTTTTTGTAAGATGAAGGATCATCATAAGAATCAATGTTGGAAATTGCAAAATTTGAAGAAGAAGAAAACCCTAGTTGTAAAGCCTTCCAATGAGGAACCCCAAGAGGGTCCTATTGAGGCTATAGGAGAACGAAAGGCATACAAGGAATTAGTAGGATTGAACAAAGTGAACCTTATGAATACTTCTCGAGGTGATCATGAGAACTTGTTTGTGACCACGGTTCACCTAAGTGACACCTTAATGGTTGATTTTATAATCGATAGAGGATCATAAAAAAATATAATTATAAGGCCTATTTTTGACAAACTAAAGCTATTGATGAATCCCCATACTCATATGTATCTTTTAGGATGGAAGGATAATGGTATTTCATCCAACATCACACACACTTACACAGTGAATTTTTCTTTCAATCCTACTTTTGTAGATACAGTTATGTGTGATGTAACTCCAATGGATTGTTGTGGCTTGTTTCTTGGTAGACTCTATCAATATGATAGGATGTCTATACATAATTGGTATAACAACACATACACTTTGCACAAAGATAATAAGGCTTACATAATTATAAGTACACAACAAACACCATAAAATTTGATGTTAAGTTATAGACAAGCATGTAAAGTCATTAACCAAGGAAAGGAACTAGCACTCATCTTCATCAGACAAACCAAAGAAGAGAATCAAGCACCTAAGCATTCACAAGATAGGAATTCTTCAGTTAATTCATTGCTTCAATTATATTCTAGTGTTTTCAAAAAACCTTCAACTCTTCCACCTGAAAGATAGATTAATCATAGCATTGAGATTGTTCATGTTGTCCCTCTTCCCAATACTTCAATGTATAGACAATCAATAGTGCAAATGGAATAAATTAAAAGACAAATTCATTATTTTTTGGCTAAAGGTTTCATAAATCCTAGCACTTCTCCTTGTGCTTCACCTATCTTTCTTGTGTTGAAGAAAGATGTTACATGGAGGCTATGCATTTATTTCAAGGCACTTAAAAAAATAACAATAAAAAATAGATATTCAGTTGTATTCCAATATTCCTAAATGTTCTACATGGAGAAGTCATTTAGAGCACTAAGAATATTTTCTTCTAATTCTTTAGAAGAACCATTTGTATTCCAATATTCCTAAGTTTTCTTTTGGGCAAACTTCCATTGCCTATCTTGGTTTTGTAATCAGTGAGAAAGGTGTCCAAGTGGATCCTACCAAAATTGAAGTCATTATCAAATGGCCAACTCCTACTATTGTCACAGAGTAAGGAATTTTATTGGGCTTGCTAATTTCTATCGTAAGTTCATCATAGGATATTCCACTATTGCAGCTCCTTTACATTATTTGACGAAGATAAAAATGTAGTTTTACTGGATAAAGGATCAACAAAAGGCCTTTGAAAAATTGAAATACAAATTGTGTACTACACCTGTTCTTGTTCTACTAGATCTTGCTCAACCATTTGAGATTGATATAGATTCTTCACAGTTTGCACTTGGAGCCATGCTCCAGCAAAATGGCCATCTAGTAGCCTATAATTTTGAAATATTTTTTGAGGCCAAGAAAAACTATTCTACCTATGATAAGGAGTTATATGTTTTTTTTCAATTCATCAATTATTGGAGGCACTATCTTCTAGGCAAATAAAATTTTTCACATAGATCATATGTCGCTTAATTTTCTTCAATCTCAAACAAAAATTGAAGAGACTAGACACATGAAATGGGTATTGTACTTGTAGCAATTTTATTTAGTAATTAAGTACAACAAAGAATATAATAATGTAGTGGTAGATTATTTGAGTCATCCTCCTTCAGCCCTTGCTTTTACTATTGTGACAACATCCCATATTGGCTTCCAAACTTGGCCCACATAGTATCCTTTGGATCCTAATTTTGGCAAAGTTTTTTAGCAACTATCACATCCTTCTTCTTCCAATTTGAGAGCTCTTCAAGAATTTCACATCAAGGATGGCATGTTGTACAAAATGGATAAAATTTGTGTCCCTCATGAGCATAGGGAGTCTCTCTTGAAAGAGGCTCATTCTACACTTTACAGAGGATATTTTGGCAAGCAAAAAACTCTTCATCATCTTCAATGATTCTTCTTCTAGCCTCACATGCAATGATATGTTCTTCAATTCTTGTGATAATATGTTGTTTGTAACTATTCCAAACCCACAAATAGGAAATTGGATGTGAGCATGCCTTTGCCCATTCCTTCTCATCCTTGGGATAGAATTTCCATGGATCTATTGAGCAGTTTTCTAACGATAGTCAAACAACACGATTATATCTTCATGGTTGTGGATAGATTCAATAAAATGACCAAATTTATTCCATATCCTTAAAATATTTCTACACAGGATTTGACCCAACTCTTCTTTGAGATAGTGTGGTGCTCATTTGATCTTCCAATCAAAATTGTCTTTGATCATGAATCATGCTTTGTGGGTTACTTTTGGAGATATATTTGGAATATCTTGGGAGTATCCCTTAACTTCTCTACTTCTTATCACCCTTAGTATAATTGGAAGACAAAGGTAGTTAATCATACTCTTTACAAAGTTTGAGAATCTACCATAATTCCACTCCTACCAAGTGAGATTTGAGAATCTACCAGTATTTGCAGAGCCATCAATCCAAAGTGGTACAAATTCTTCAGAAGACTCAACAAAAGCAAAAACAATAGATGGATAGACATCACACTCATCATAACTATCAATTTGGTGATAAAGTATGGTTTTATCTAGATAAATAGAAATTTGTGTACAAGGCACATAGCAAAATCAAACCTATTCATTATGGATATTATATCATTGTTCAGAAGATTTCTAAGAATACATTTAGCCTAAATTTTCTGACACATTTTGGTATTCATGACATCATCAATGTGGATCTCCTAAAACCATACTATAATTCTACCTTGGAATATTCTCCATTTATCAATCATCCTATTGATGTGGTTCCTAATGCACAACTTCTGCTTGACGTCGATACACTCTTTGATATGAAGACTCAACAAAATCACCATAGTACTTCTACTTCATATCTTGTGGCCCACCATGGCCAATTTCCACATCAAGCTCATTGGATCTCTGCTCACCAAATATCCTAGGATTTTCCCTCTTTGTTAAAAGCATTGGAGTCCAATGCTTCTTCTATTGGTATGAATGATGAGGCTTAATTTGTTTTTTTATAAACATTAGGTTTTCTATATTTGTGTCTTTAGGACTTAGTCATAAAGTGTGTTAGTCACCTTGTTTACGTGCATCACATTTATCGCATATTTTTTTGGTCTTGGTTCAGGTGTCTTGTATCTCATAGAATATATGATTTTCTCCTTATCACTTGTTTTCTAGAGTAATTCTCATCACGTAATATTTGGGTTACGATTCATAATTTGGGATTATTTAAGTCCTTTGTTGATTAATTTACATTCAAATTCATTTTTCCATATCATAAGTATATGTGTTTTGAACAACTCATTATGAACATGCAAGTGAGCTCCATGGAGGGAAGAGTAAAGGGAATTTTAGTTAACATGACTCTCCATAATTTACCATACTCCAAGACAGGCTCATCTTCAAATTGGTGAATATTATAGAGATCAATTAAAATGGATTGTTGTTTAATATTAAAAGAAAAATGCTCTAAGAATATATTATCCAATTGCTCAAAATTAAATATGCTATGGTTGGTAAAATGGTTGTACCAATCCAATGCATATCCCCCTAGGATCTGGGGAAAGGTTCGAAGCATCAATGGATCAATATTTTAAATTTTAAAATATGCATGGATGAATGTGCTTACATGCTTGTAGGGGTCCCCTTCCCATTTTAAATTGTACATATTCATAACTTTAGAATCATTAGGATACAGTGGTGAGGGTACCAAAGGATGAATAGGGTGATTTATTAGTTGCCTTAAAATGGAATTTTCATATATCATTTTGAGAATTTGCATGTCTAGGCTATCAATCTATTTTTGCAAAAATTAAAATTTTGGGTCTTCAAATGGTGCTTTAAAACCTTGGTTTTTTTTATGTGTATACATTTGATGTGTGGTGTTAGTCATAATTTGATGATGTTGCATGTTATGTTGAAGAGGGTTGTGGAATTATTGTTGTTGATGAAAATGTTATTGATGAGGAGATGGAGGAATGATGGTATGTTGTGTTGATGAAGTGGCATACACATTTTGGAGTGTATGTGTGGGTATGGTGATGGTTGATGGTCATGATACCCCTGATGTATCTTGTATGAAGCTTGTATGTTGGGTGGATGTTGGTGGATGGTTAAATTCCACCACTTGTGATTGATGTTGTGAGATAGGGTGGATATATTGATCTCTACTACGAGCAAGTAGCTATTGTAAATATTGAAAATATTTTTATATATCAATCATATATGTAGTTGCCATGATGGAATGAGGGTGAGAGTTTGAATATGATGAGTGGCAACAAGATGAGTGTATGTTGGTGGAGGATAGGTGATGAAAGGTATCACAAATGAATGAGAAATGTTATGTTGAATGGGATAAATAGATGATAGTGATATGGGTGGATTTGAAGGTGGTACTTGTGAAGCAACATTATATTATGCTTCGTAGAGTAGATTTTAGTAGATGATGCTATGGGTAAATGGCATGGAGATATGTTTATTGGATGATGTTTTATGGCTTTGGATCATAGTTATGGTGGTGTATTCGAAAAGAGGATTGATGAAGATATTGATGGCTAGATATATAGGCTATTGAAGTGGCTAAGGCCTAGGAAATCTAAGCATAATACTCCATGGATTTAAGTTCTTGTTTGTAGGTTTTGTTGGCTAGCACTTTGTCTTGAATCTAGGTCAATACCATAAGCTAGATTTGAGGTGAAATGGTAGATGTGTAGGGTATGTGTGTGTTAAATATGGTGAAAAGGGAAAATAAACATACACACAACCAAAAAGATGTTTTTTAATTTTTTGCAATTCAAATTTTTATGCCTACAAATGCAATTAGAGAAATACAAAATATAGTTTGACAAGTTTTTGAAAAACAAATTGTGCAAAAACAATGTTTGTTATTTTTGTTGACAATTTTTTGTTGTGCAAAACCAATATTTGCTTTATTTGCTTTTTTTTGTTGAGATTTTATTTTGAAAAGTTTTTATTGTGGAAAAACAATATTTATTTTTTGTTAATAATTTTTTGACAAGTTTTTGTTGTGGAAAAACAATGTTTGTTTTTCTTGTTGATAATTTTTTGACAAGTTTTTGTGTAAAAAAATTTTTTGTTTTTTTTTGAAGAGTTTTTGTTGTTAACAACTTTTTGACAAGTCTTTGTGCAAAAACAATATTTGTTTTTTTTTGTTGAAATTTTTTTTTGTTTTGATGATTTTTTGTTGTTAACAACTTTTTTGACAAGTTTGTGTACAAAAACAAAATTTGTTTTTTTTTCACAAATTTTTGTTGTGCAAAAACAATATTTGTTTTTTTTGTTGACATTTTTTTGAAGCAACAGATAAAAAGAATAGTCCCCCATTTATTTATTTATTTTTATAGGGGATGTTGATGTTTATTTTTATTTGGGTGTGTTCTTAACGTGCCCTCTATGTAGGCCTAACAAACATGCCTGCATAGAGCCCTCTATCCCCTCCATGTTGGATGTGTGGTCTGTATGAAGCATGGGCTATAGTCCGCGTGGATCACAAGGTTTGTGGTCCTCTAGGGGTAGAGGAAGGGGGTGTAGAGGAGAGCCCCTCCTTTGTGTTTTTTTATTATTTATTCTCTAAAAATAAAACATAATAAACACTTAATAGAGAATAAATAAAACATAAAGCTATTTTTTTCAATTTTAAATTTAAATTAAAACATATAGAAAATGTAAAAACACAACTTTTTTTTTTTTGACAAATTAAAAAAGGAAGGTTTTTAAGGAAACTTACCTGTATTGCTCTTTTATGAAGTTATTGTTTGTATACAATAGAAAACCCTTTTCACAAAGACTATTTTTGTTTCTAGACAACAACCCCTACAATCATAAAAAACAAAAAATAGTGTGGGAAAGAATCGTGATTATCATTTTGTAAACATAAAAAACACACCATTTGCAATAAAAGTAGAGTATTGTATTAAATTCAAGAAAATCTCTTTTGATACAAATTGACCCTTTTAGGGTGCATTTTACAATAAGATGTGCCAAAAGGGGGTAATCCCTTTCACAAGTTGAACATGGTGTATTTTTTCTTCATGCCATAATCAATGTTTTATGATGGATTTATTGTTGTGACCATGGTGAAGTTGATTTGCACCTTTGAAGTGAGTGAAACTATGAATCTTACACACATTAAAGAAAGAGAAGATGTTAGTAGCATCTATTAAATATGCAAGAAAACCAACATTAACATAAGAAAATAGACATGTAAATATGTAATGAAAACATAGAATGCAAACTTGCAAAGGTGGATGATGTGCATAACATTAATGTATGTCACATCATGTCTCTCTCTCTTGCCTCCCTTTTACCTATTTTTGTTTCATTTCATTTTTTCATGCTCCCTACCCCCATTCACAAAAGTGAATGGGATTTCATAATATTTTGAAAATACGAGGGTTAGGATTTGAATGTGGCATCATTAAATCTGGCTACTGAAACACACTTCTCATTGATTAAATCTGACCATTGGATGTTTGATTTGTGGTGTTGGACTTTGGTTTAAATCTAAGCGTTGAAAAAAAAAAATTGTTGGTTAAATTTGGTCATTGGATGGTTGAAAAAAAAAAATATATATATATATATATAATGCCTAAGATCTGGTGTTTACATTAACAAGTTATCCCCTACCTACTAGGATAAGTCCTTTGCCAATAGCAATCTTATGTCCCAATTATGTATTAAACTAGCAAGCAAATGTAATGCATCTATATGAAGGGTATATTTTTACCCTTAATATACTGATGAACAAGTCATCACCATCACTTTCTAAATTTATGTCTCATCTTTGGTGATTGTCCCCTACCAATCCATCGATGAGAGTACCTGGTCTTGCAACCACAAATTCATTTGTAGTACCATATTCTAAACAAAGCATAAGGTGGGATTACGAACACATAATGATACACAAATGAGATTATGTATTATATATCCACACATAAATACTATAGACTCCAAAATCTAGCCACTTGTCATCCATCCATGTCCTCCAATTACAACCATCCATTATTTATATATGTATGTATTTGATTAATATATATTTAAATATTAATATTTTATATACTATATTTATATATATTTATTAAATACATGTATTTATATAAATTAATCCTAGTCATCCACCACATTTTAATCTCATCCATCCATCCATATCAATCCATGTCACTTGCCCAAACTTAATCTCCACCCTTTCTCATGTTTTAATCTTGATTTCTTATTTTGTGTTGTCAAAACCCTAACATGTTCAAGGGTAGATTATAAAAGAGGAGTCATTTTAATGAATCATAAACTTAGAAATACTTAAGCTATCCTTCATCCCCTTAATCATTAAGATCTCTTAGCATCTTGAGGTATCCTTAAGCCCTTCTACCCTATCCACTCCACCATCACTTTTGTTGCTCATCGTTGCCTTTGCATTGCCCCTTTTCATTGTTGCTAAACCTACGTAGAACTAGATTTGGTTCTGTGACACCTCCCTCAGCCTCAAAATTCCCCAAAGCTAGCTAAGCACCTATGGTCATTTCTATAACTCTTTGGTGCATCTACAACCTTTGTAGAACACCTCTAGGTGTTTCCAATAGTAGATCTATAGTTATTCAACCCTTGAGCATTGTTCAGGAATCCTCATGATCATCATCGATAGGAGAAAAGATAGAAATTAGAATTTTGAAAAGGTAATAATATTCTATGCATTTATTTTACATTTCTACACCTATTTTTAGTATTACATTTCATCATCTAGGGTTTTAGTTGTTCTATATTTCTGAGGGCCTCACATAGTGGAGCCCTTGCAAGTGCCTCTAATATATTTTTTTTGTTGTCTCTATTTGTAGGTACATGAATAATCTATTTGGAATTTTTTGAAGCTAGGATGGTCTACCAAGGATACACAACCCCACCTACAACCTCATTTGGATCGAAGACAAACGTGAAGATACCAACAGTGTCTTGAACTAGGGTTTTAGAGAACCTTAGTATTTATAAATTTGTATCAAAAAAGTATTATAATACCCCTTATTGGGATACATTGATTATATTATTTTGATATCCACTCATGTTAATAAAAAATCTTATTCATCTTGTGCAATCTTATGTTATTACAATATTTGTATTATTTTATCTTTTGTATCAGTTTTGTTAAATTTTGATTTACAAAATGGTGATCATAGTGGGACCCCAAAAGGGTTCTTCATGTTAATGTATCATGTCACTAATTATGTTTATATTTTCATGTTGCAAGTTCCAAAAATTTGATCATGAAAAAATCATGAAAAAACTATGGTTTTTTAAGGTTACAGAATTTGATCAAAGGTCACACGGATGCCTTGTAGTGCTCGAGGGATGCCCTGGTGCATTCAAGAAATACCATATAAAATTCCATAGGCTCTAGGGTGTGTTTCATATAGTGGGGAAGAAATACGTAGGCTTCTTGGTAAGCCTGCTTCGAACCCTAACCCATTTCTATCTTTATTTTTACAATAAAATTAACAAAAAGAAAATCATTTATTTTTTGTTTAAGGCATTTACAATTTTTATTTGTATATTAGGATTTTACATCATGCATTAACTATAAATCATATTTATTTTAGATTTTGATTGCTTTCTGGTGTATTCATTCACTATTTTAGTATGTTTTTTGTATTTGAAATTACAAAAGCATTACTAGCTACATAATAGGGTTGAAAACCTCAAGTTTTACTTTTCTAACTTGGAACTAGATCACAATACCTAAGCATACTCTTATTTTTGGAATAACTTGATGATTCAAGGTAAAATCATTGGGTGAACCCTCCAATATTGGAATCACTTAATGATTCATGGTGGGTCTTAAGTGGTGTACCCTTAAGTTCTTTTGAGGAGCTTATTGTTTATGTTATTGGATTCTATCTTATAAGAATGAAATAGGTGTGTTTTCAACATTGATTGAACACAATAGATAACATAGATCTTAAAATGAATCACACACATCACATGTTTCACAATAAACAAAATTGAGTTGGATTTCATCACCAACCATTGTCGATTGTTTGAGATTTGGCGACAATGGGCTTCATCTCCATCCTTAAATCTCTACCCTTAGAAACCATATTCACCCATGAGAAAACTTTCTATATTTCATCACCAAGAATAATCTCATTTTCCATCTAGCCTTATATTTCACCTTGAATAATAATTCAGATTAGCACATTTACAACACACAATCTCCACAAAACAAAAAATATGTAAAAGAGAGATAAAAATAAAAAATAAAATAAAATAGTGTTGCAAAGCATAGGATTAAAATTACCTATTTTATTTTGTGTATTCTCCATTTGCATTTTTTATTTTTGCACATTTCACACAATTCATTATCTTCATCTGATTCATTAGATTATGGTTTCAACCTAAAGCCAAGAAAATATTCTGATTCAAGCCCTTGCTAGCCAAATCACTTCATCCATTGAGTGTTCCACTTCTTCACTTGCCACTTCTATGGCTAACCCTTACAGTGTGATACATAAAAGCTACTTTAGTTTGTCTATGGGTCCATCACACATTGTATACACTTAAAACATCGATGTGTTAGACAGAGCTATAAACGTTCCCATCCCAAAAACTAAGCCATAATCACCCACAAATCCTCACATGACCCACATAGACATGGGTAAAATTAGAAATTTTATAAGATATGTTGAACCTGTTCTAGATCAAATCCACAATCCACCCAAACATGATCCTTCTTTTTAGTAGGAACTTACCCATTCTTAGCCTTTCAATTTTACACAGGTGTATACTAACCCTATTTTTAAGGCATCTCTACACCTTCCCAGAATTGGTCCATTCCATGACAGTCATGTGCTCAAAAAACTTCCATTCCATATTCATAGACAACTACATATGGTAATATTGTATGAAGCACATGTCAATACTACTTCACAAATGCCAACTTACATTTCATCCACTACTCCTCATTCAATTGCAATCCCTCTTGCAACTTATACTCCATCCACTTCATTTATTCCAACCACATCCATGCCATATGCTTCAGATATGGCCATACAAGATGCATGACAACACCTTAAAAAATTTCTTAAGGAGCGATAGATGCTCATTCCTATCCCAAACAACAAGTACAGGGGAAAATATTAAGCCTTAGCCAAATTTCACTTAGCCTATATTATTTTCATCAAATCCATCATGGATATTGCAACCTTATACAATTTCTATTTCAACACCTCCATCAATTCACACTCATTCCATTCCAATAGGTCAACCCATTTAAATTCCTCAAACATCATATCTATTTTATCATTTGCAATCATTCAATCATCAACATCACCAAATTAAATCCAATACATCAAATCATCAAAATATCATCACACCTCAACATTTCGCCATCCGATCACCACAAAATCATCAAGTGATTCAGGGCTTCCACATACCTATGGAAGACCCTAGAATTCAAGAAATGTAACAACATATTGATAACTTGATGTAACACACTCTTGGTATGATTAACAAAAATCCAACTTTGAGACAAATTATCAATCAACCAATTCGCTTTTTGGTACCATCACCGCCATATATGACATATTTTATAGTACCAAAATTTGAAAAATTCAAGGTAATTAAATATCCTAGAGAGCATGTGACCACATTCATCTATTCATATTTCAAAATAAAGATGCCCTAATTCTTAGAAATTTTCCTCATACATTGGGGGAGATGTGATAGATTGGTATAACCATCTACCTCATCATAGTATTTATACTTTTCAGCAGTTGGTGAACCAATTCCTCGAGATATTTTCCCTCAATGTTTGAAATAAAATTTCACTGAATGACTTATATAATCTAAAACAATTTTATGATGATTTAGTCTATGATTTTTTCAATTATTGTAGGGTTTTTATCACAAAATTACCATTCTCCCTACCAATGGAAGAGTTAACTCGATTGTTTACCAAGAGTTGCTTAAAACCCATATCCTAGTTATTGCAATTACAATAGTATAGATAATTTGAAGAAGCTCTTACCCAGGTAGCATAATCAAAGAAATAAAAATCCAAGAAGGCGTTCTCAACCCTAAAAAGAAAGAATGGCATAATCAGGTCCAATCCAAATGAACCTATTTTGGCTAATCCAACCTAATTAAAGAAAATCAAGTAAATCAAGTGGTCATGAGCCAACTGGTAATGGCTTAACAATAGCAACCTATGTAAAAACCATTGAAACAAATTACATATCATGTGGTTCCCTCACCATCACAAGTTCAAAAAATAGAGCCAACTATGAACAATAACCAATGTTGACAATTTGTTTGACAAAATTGCCAATACACCCCCTTAGATTAATCATATACCTCCATCTTTCGTAGTTTTTATAATACCAACCAACTTACCTTGCCTAAGCTCAAACTAGATGATCCCACCAAACATAGTAAAAAACAATGGGAGTATATATTTTTTCCTTATCACTGAGAAAATGGGCATGATATCAATGGTTGATACAAATTTAAATATTTGGTGCAAGACCTAATTGACTTAGGGCCCATCAATCTTGACAGTCCCTTAGCTCAAAAAAACCAAAACCTTGGCATCTATCAAACACCACTTCCTCATCACGAGGAAGCGCAACCAACAATAGGAGTTTCAAATATAAATACTCCTCATAATAAATTTAATCATGTTAAAAAATACGAAGGTTTTGTGGGTGCTATTCATGTAGTCACCCGTGGTCAACAATGCATAAATCAATATAATACATAATAGTAGCCCATTCAATCTACCATAGAACCAAAGGCAAGTGTGTCTCCTCAACCTACAACTTCATCATCTCCCATATAGATCTCCATAAATCCTTCCCAATCCATTCATATTCCAAGTCATCCATCTCAACCCATTCATCCTCCCAATAATCCATAAAGGCCAATCATCTCTCTAAGTAGTCGGCTAACCACTAGCCTTAAAATAGCTTTAGCTAAACTATCTATCTATAAGCTAATTCAAAAATCTCCTCCACATTGTGAGGCATTAATGTAATTTTAAAATACATTGAAATCCAATCTCAAGATGCTAATGCCTTTAGCAATTTTTTGGGGAGCATTCAAACATATATGGAGCCCACCATTAATTTCTATGATTTTGAAATCAAAAACATATCATTAGGATCGATGGACCCTCCATTACATATCAAGGTTCAAATTTATAGGAAGCCATCCAAACAGGTTTTGATTTGTACTAGCTCCTCCATCAATATCATCACCACATCCACTCTTCAACATCTCAATATCCCACCATCTCGCATCACCAATTCCAACTTCACCCTAAAATCATTTAACGATACTCTCTATTCCATAGTTGGAACTATAGTTTTACCAACCAAGTGGGGGTAAATATATTGCACATAATGTTCCATATCTTAGAAGGTTCCATGGTGTACAATGTACTCATTGGACGTCCTTGGATTAGGGAAATGAGATGTGTCCCTTCTATACTTCATAAATTATTGAAATACATACTTGAAGGAAAAATTCATTGCATACCAATGGATGTCAAACCATTTAAGTATTACAATTTCATTTCAAATCCTTATGAATCCATGCTTTCATCCACCCATATTTTCCTCACATCATCAACCACATCATCCACCACACCATCAACTTCTTCATCTAAAGTTCCTATTCTTGAGGAACTCCCCATAACTACCACACCCAAATATTCCACTTCTATACTCCCATCTTCATCATCATTGCCTACATGTACATGTAATCAAGACCAATCCACATTAACCCCATAATCATCATCAACATCCTCCATCATCATTACCTCCACATCATCACTCATTCATCGAATGCCTCAACCAAATCTACCTCCATCCATATCAACTAATGTATCACAAGTTTAATTTATGGATTATGATATGCCATTCCAATCCATACCTCTCCATTATCGGAGCCCCAAGCCAATCATAATTCTTCTAAATCCACTTCCACATCCACATCCACATTCACATCATCCCAAGTTGTGGTCCACCTCACTAATCCTGGTATTGGTGAATATGTGTTCCAAGACACCACCATCACACAACTTAATATTAAAAGTACTAGGGATTATGGTCACCCACGTAACACACTCTTATCTATAAGAGTGGTGTATAACATGGGTTCAATTCCCAATAACATTAATTTTATGTATAGAGGGATTGATTCATCATATAATCCATCTTCCCAAGATGAACCCAAGAAACCAAAATCTATCGACATACACCACATGTTAATTTTTCCATCCAGATATTTTCATCAAGTCAATTGGCAAGGTTATGGCCTAGGGCGACATGAACAGGGAATACAAGAACATTTGATACTTTTTATCGAGAATCACATGACTGTTTAGGTCTAGGGTATCACCCTTATTACTTCACCTCTTCTTTTGAACAAGATTTTCAAAGTATTAATTTGAATTTAGAAGAAGAAACCCATCACCCTAATGACTCTAAAGATGAATTCTATAAATAATATGATGTCATGTCAATATCTTCTGATGAATATGATGAGGAATCATCACCCATATTTTCATTAACTGAACATGATGAGTTTTAGCTCAAAATTTGCCCCATCGATCATCCCATATTTTGATTGCTTCTTCCATATCCCATATAGATCTCCATCAATTCTTCCCAAACCATTCATATTCCAAGTCATCCATCTCAATTCATTCATCCTCCCAATCATCCATCAAGGCCAATCATATCTCTAAGTAATTGGCTAACCACTAGCCTTAAAATGGCTTCAGCTAAACTATCTATCTATGATCTAATTCAAAAATATCCTCCACATCATGAGGCATTAATGGAAATTTTAAAATCCATTGAACTTCAATATCAATATGCTAATACCTTTAGCCATTATTTGGTGATAATTTAATCATGTATGAAGCTCACCATTACTTTATATGATTTTGAAATCAAACCAATATCATTAGGATCAGTGGACCCTCCATTACATATCATGGCTCAAATTGATAGGAAGCCATTCAAACAAGTTTTTATTGGTATTGGCTCCTCCACAAATATCATTGCCACATCCACTCTTCAACATCTCAACCTCCCACCATCTCACATCACCAATTCCACCTTCACCTTGAAAGAATTTAATAATACTCTATGTTCCATAGTTGGAACTATAGTTTTACCCATTGAAGTGGGGGTAAAAATGTTGCAGACAGTGTTCCATATATTGGAAGGGTCCATGAAATACAATGTACTCCTTGGACATCCTTGGATTAGGGAAATGATATGTGTCCCTTCTATACTTCATCAATGCCTAAAATATGTACATGAAGGACAAATTCATTGCATACCAAAGGATTTTGAACCATTTAAGTAATAAAATTTCATTTCAAATCCTTATGAATCCATTATTTCATCCACCCATATTTTCCTCATATCATCAACCACATCATCCACCACACCATATACTTATTCATCTAAAGTTCCTATTCTTGAGGAATTCCCTATCACTACCACACCCAAAACTTCCACTTTCATACCCCCATATTCATCATTATTGTCTACATGTACATGTAATCAAGCCCGATCCACATCAACCCCATCATCATCATCAACATCCTCCATCATCATTCTCTCCACATAATCACTTTTTTATTGAATTCCTCAACCAAATCCACATCCATCCATATCAACTAATGTCTCACAAGTTGAATTAATGGATTATGATATGCCATTCCAATCCATACCTCTCCCATTATCATAGCCCCAATCCAATCATGAGTCTTCCACATCCACTTACACATCCACATCCACCTCCACATCATCCCAAGTTGTGGTCCACATCACTAATCCTAGTATTGGTGAATATGTATTCTAAGACACCACCATCACACAACTTAATATTCAAACTACTAGGGATTATGGTCACACACGTGACCCACCCTTATCTATAAGAGTTGTGTACAACATGGGTTTAATGCCCAATAACACTAATTTTATGTATGGAGGGATTGATTCATCATCTAATCCATCTTCCCAATATGAACCCAAGAAATCAAAACCTGCCAACATACAACACATGTTGAGTTTTCCATCCATATATTTTTATCAAGTCAATTACTAAGGTTATGGCCTAGGCCAACATGAATAGGGAATACAAGAGATCATTGATACTTTGTATCAAAAAGTGCATGACTATTTAGGTCTAGGGTATCACCCTTTTTCCTTCACCTCTTCTTTTGAACAATATTTTCAAAGTCTTAATTTGAATTTATAAGAAAAAAACCATCACCCTGATGACTTTAAAGATGAAGTCTATAAATAATATGATGTCATGTCAATAGCTTCTGATGAATATGATGAGGAATCATCACCCATAATTCCATTCATTGAACATGATGAGTTTTACCTTAGAATTTTCCCCATTGATAAACCCATATTTTGATTGCTTCTTCCACCTCCATTTCATTAATCCACATCACTGACCAATTTTGTAAAAATTCAAAATTTTATAAAAATAAAAAACACAAAAATTTCAAAAAAAATAAAATTCAAAAAACAAATAATAATTTACATTTATTTGTGTTGCTCGCTATTTTTCAGGTTTCCAAAGTTCTAGAATTTGTTCTAGAAGATAGGATCAATGCATCCTCCACTTTTACAACCACCATTTTCCCCTTTAATTCAACATGAATATTTTTTAATTATTCACCCCACTTTGTAATCCATACTATTGGGCAAAGCCAATTCCAATTGATATGAGCCTCATTGATATGAACTGAATCTCATCACCTCCATCCTTTTCTAAATGTGTTCTTTCCTATAAATTATTAAGAGCTTCAACCAACTACATTCCTCCATCACCTCCACCTTCACCTTCATATTCACCTTCATATCTTGAGGTTTTCTAGGCAGACATATAAAAGGTTAAGTCATAAGAGTTTGATAACATCATAGATGACATTCATCTAATCCCAATGCTCCATAAAATTGAGTAAGGTTCTCACATGTCTATTATACCATCGATGTGAACCTTAGTTCATATGTAGACAATCCCCAAATTGTCAAACTCGATAAGATTTTATCCACAAATGAACAAGAGCAATTAATTTATCTCCTCAAGAATAAGAAGGACATTTTTGCATGGTCTTACAAAGATATGTTTGGTCTTGACCCTAATTTGTTTGTCCATAATATCACCTTGCGCCTTGATGCTAAGTTGATCAAACAAAATTTAATAAGTATGCATCCTAAAATTGCCCTCATGGTCAAAGAAGAGATTCAAAAGTTATTAGATGTGGGTTTTATTGTACCCATTAATTATCCTAAGTGGGTTTCAAACATGGTACCTATTCGTAATCCTAATGGGGTGATACACATTTGCACTAACTTTTGAGATCTTAACAAATCATATCCTAAGTATGAATTTATTCTACCAAACATTGATACTCTTGTTGACACTTGCATTGGCCATGAAATGCTTTCACTAATGGATGGTTTTTCAAGATACAACCATATTCGAATCAATCCTGATGACCAACATAAAGTAACATTCACAACTCCTTGGGGTATTTTTTGCTACAAGGTGATACCATTTGACCTAAAAAATTTAGGTGCCACTTATCAATGTGCCATGACATACATATTCCATGATTACATGCATAAGATCATTGAATATTATGTGGATTATCTCTTGGTAAAATCTAAAACTCGATAAGAGCACATTGGTGTCTTGGAAAAATTCTTTGATCAACTTCTAGAGCATAATGTAAGGTTGAACCCCAAAAAGTGTGTCTTTGGTGTTACCTCAAGCAAACTATTAGGATTTATTATCTCCAAAAGAGGCATTGAGGTGGACCCAAAAAATATCAAGGTCATCATAGATATGCCTTCCTAATAAACTTGAAGGATTTGTGTAGTTTACAAGGAAATATTCAATCAATACGTTATTTCATTGCTCAACTTCCTGATAAATGTAGGTCATTCAATCACCTGCTACAAAAGGGGGTGAAATTTTCATGGATAGATGAATTTCAAAAATTCTTTGATGAAATATAGCAATACTTGGCTTCTCTAGGAGTCATAACTCCTCCTAATACAAGGGTCCCCTTCCATATTTATATTTTAGCAACATAATTTGCATTAGGGACAATGCTTGCACAAAAGAATGACAACAATTGAGACCAAACTATCTATTACATTAGTAGAACATTGGTAAAAACCATTAGGTTTCCTTACAAAGGGTTCTACCTTAGGTGTTAGTTCAATGGTGAAATCAAATTCACATTGAGGTGGTATACCTAGGAGATATTTTTGAAATACACCCCTAAATTCATGTAAAATTGGATGTTTCTTAAATATATTTCTCATCCCTTTCTTGTCTATCTTGCCATTAATATTGATTACATACAACATTCCACCTCTTTTAATAACTTTATTTAGTTGCATAGCTAATAATATATATGGTTGAAAAGACTATTTCCTACTTTGAAATTTTACTTTCCTTTTACCCTTATCAGTGTAATCCATCCACCTCTCTTGGAAGTTGATTAAGACTACATGAGCCTTCAACAAATCCATCCCATGGATAATATCAAAGGCATGGAGTAGTTCTACATATAAATTCTATATTATGGGACCATTGGTATGGTAATCTTAGTCATAGTCAAACATTGATCCACTGAGTAGGTTTATCTAGATTCATACTCAAATTTCTATCCTTGTACCAATAACCCATGTCCTTCCAACATATCCCTAATAATACTAGGAAAAATACTATCTATAGACCCACTATCTATTAAAAATTTAACATCCTTGTCAAATGAATTACCATTCAGTAACATAGGTTTTACTTATCAAACCAAGTTCTGATTCCTTATAGTAGCATAGATACAGTGTGATGACTCCTCTATTTTATTATTCAACTATGGTCATTGAGGAAACCTATTAGCATAGTCAGAAATCCCATAAGTGAAGCAACCTATCCTAGGTGGTGTAGGTCAAAATGGCTGCATCAGTGATGAAGCTAAGAAAATTCTCAAAAAATAGTTGTGTTGAATATTTTACAAAATATTAATCAAATGTGGGTCAAAGGATCTCAAAGGATGAAATATCATGGATGCATGACCAAAGCTATCCCAAAACCATGGTCAACCTGGTTAAAAAGCTCTTAAGTCTAAAATAAATCATGGGCATGAGCTTTCCCAAAATTGTGGTCAACATAGTCAAAAGTACCCAAGCCAAGAGAGATCCACAACCATGACCCTACTCAGATCCATGGCCAAAATAATCAAAGCATTCCTAAGCATAATATTTAATATGCATCATGGTTATGATATGGCTCAAATCCATGATGAACATAGTCATCGACCTAAGAAAATAAAGAGTTGTTATTGTAGGATGGTCGAAATGGTCCTAGATTATATAAGAGGTATGGTCATGAGCCCACCTAATACCATGGTCAAATGGATCAAACTCAAATTTTTTTTGAAAGGGTGCCATGGATGTGAGCCTACTTTATGCTACAATAAAAATGGTCAAAGGTGCACAAATTGTAAGTTCCAACCATAACCATGAGCTAATATTTCCTAGCAAGTGATTGAAGGTATAAGTCTCATTTTCATGGTCAAAATGGTCAAATAGGGTGGATTTTTTTATTTTATTCATGACTATGGGACAAAATTTCCAAGCTACCAATATAGAATGGATATCTTGAATCCACGGTTAAACTAGTCAAATGAGACCAAACTTAAAAATCAACCATAGTTTTGAGCCAAGCTGGAAAATAAGATAGAACCCCATGGTTATGGTCAAAATTTTCAAAGCTACTTAATAGTGAGGGGTAAGCATAATTTTAGGATGATCCAGTAGGGTTTGACCAAATGATATACCAACTATCACAAAGAGCATTAGGGAAACTTGATTATTTATTCAAAGCTAAATTGAAAAACAAAATTGAGATTTCTCAAGAAACCTAAATATAAGGATATTTTTTTCTCATCTTCACAATAAGCAAAGGAGAAATATAAGGTGCAAACTTGAAGCTCTATTTCAGATATTTTGAGCAAAATATGAAGAATCAAAAAGGGAATATGAATCGATAGGTCCAAAGAAACCTCTAGAAGGATCCAACCAATGGAATTCTGTTAAGAACCTATAGTGTATAATTGCTAAAAGAATAGGGGATTGCTTAGATCAAGGCTTAAATAATATATTCTTGGCTGGTTCACATACACCTAGCTAGAAGACATGATAGTCAGACAAGTTATAGAAACTAGTTTTAGAAAAGAGTCTTTTGAACAATCAAGAAAATTTGATATTGATCCTTTTGATAAAATAATAGGTTTTCATGTATGCATTTTGCCTACCAGGTCCTCTAACCTCCTTGTAATGACTCATATTCAAATTATATTGTAAACAATATATAAATAGAAGCCACGACTTCATTTTCAAGGGTTGGCTTTGAAGTGTTTGCTTGCACTAATATTATAATTTTATATGTTGATCAATAAAGGAGTGTTAATTGGAGTTTTTGCCTCATACTTGCATTGATTCTTTAGTTTTCTGGTAACAAACTTGTGAAGTCATTTTTGTAAATGTTGTTAAGCTAGTTTATTCTTCTAATATTGGATTTCTAGCTTAGGGCAATTGGAATATTTTACCTCTAAATGTATGTTTAAGAATTAATTTCTATTAATTGAAGGATTAGTGCCTTCTATTTATATTGGATTCTAGTACCCTAGGTTTTTGAAATGGTTCTTAAGTATGCAAATGCTTGTAAACCTAAAGTTGAAAAATGATGAATGTTTTTAGTTTCATTTAATCTTCCTAAAATTGATTTGCAAGAGTTGCTCGATAGAAGCCTACATTGTTAGATTTATATGGCCAATTATTATTTATATTCTTCTAACCCTTACTCTTTCAACCTTTCTCATTCCTATCCCTATACCTCTTACTATCTTAATTTATATTAGAATTCAACATTCAATAAGTTAACAAGGAACCAACTTGCTCTAAATGTTGGGTCAGTTTAGATTTGACTCATCCTATGTTGGGCTTGGGATGTAACTAGTTGGTGCTCATATTTTAAATATTAATAGATAATAGTTATAGTATATTTTCATCCCAGTGTGAATCTTAGCCACAACAATTTTTGGCACCCTCTATGGGACCATTCACAACGTATTATTTTTACCACTAGATGAAAATTAGTTCCATTGACTAATTTTCCCTAGAGGAATCAAGGTTTGGTGAATTTTCTTGACCTCGTTAGCAGATAATGTAAATTCACTTGGTTAATCCCTAAGTACAAGAGCCTAGAAATCCTCATTTATATTTTTTTTATGATTACTATGTCATTTACTAAAAACAATCAAGAACTAGTATCTTTTCTTGAAATATTACACAAAAAAACTACATATAAAAGAAAATCATGTCTTGAATCCACCTTTAAAGATATTGAATCACCACTAGATAGTTTGGTATCCCCAAAACCAAGTCCAATAAATACTCCAGTCATCATGGCTAAAAATCAAGATCTTTATTAGCAAAGTTTTCCCACTTGGGATACTTCAAGCCCTTAGGTCTCCCTCACATAATGACATTCCTCAAGTTGCATTGCAGGCTATACCTACATATGATGGTTATGGTAAAACCTCTTATAAATATTGTCAATATGTATTATATTTAGCATCTACCCATAATATCATAAATGTATATGTTATTATTAGACTTCTAGCCCTATCTTTTAGAGGTCAAATCTTACATTGGTTTAGAACCTTAGAAGTCAATAGCATTTGTTCATGGGATGACTTTGCAGGTCCTTTTGTGGAATAATTTAATGAATCAAAAAACCCATTTCACTTTTGACTCAATTTACTATTATGCAAAGACATCCACAAGAATTGGTCACTGACTTCAATTTAAGGTCCAATAGAACCTAGAAAAGGATTTCTCCTAAAGTTATACCCATTTCTCCTCTTGCATACATATATTATATTAGAGCCCTTGGTCTTGATATAGGGTTACAAACTTAACAATTGAATATAACCACCTTTCCACAAGTTTATTAAACAATTTTTCATGTAGAAAAATATTTTGATTTTAGTAGGAAGACTACCTCCCAGATTGTCATGCGTTACTACCCTGAAGTTACTCAGTACCCACATCTATCAAAGGCAAAAATATCCTCATTTTTGGATCCACCTACATTGCCTTCCTCTCCTCCTTCAATAGCTCCAATTGCTCCTCCTAAAAAATCATCACCTTCAATCCCCTTTCCTCCTCTTCCATCACAGGAGCCTCAATAATCACCCTTATTACTTGATATTCAATTTTTTTTGGAAAAACTCAACAAGAAGGTTAATGCAATGGAGAAAAGAGTGATAGAGAGATCTCATCAAAGAAGGTTTCCATAAGTAAATAGATATAAAATACCTACTACAAGTAGTAACATAGGGCCTAAGATTAATGTTAATCATGAAGAACAAGATCCAATCCTTCAAACAAGTGTATATGCTTAGTTTTTAGTTTGTAATGGCCCTCATAGTCGATATACTTGTGTTATGTATCAAAAATATATACAAAAAGCTATGTAAAAGGTATAAAGAACTCAAAAATGAAGATTAAATATTCTTTGTCAAACTAAAAAAATCATGGTTGGGAAATATCCTTTAGAAGAAGTTGTCTCTATGCTAACAATATTAGGAGAGTGACCATTATAGGTTTATCCATAGAAAATGGGGAAATTCCAAGTTCCCTCTCAAAAGAAGGTGGAACAACCATTACCAAGTAATGATAAGTTCCTAATTCCA
>JAQPPZ010010730.1:0-35536 GCA_028583015.1 Wollemia nobilis
TAGCCAGAACTATAGGGGACCTGATTTCATTGACCATGCGACCTTGGCCAGGACAAGGATGACTCATGCACAAATATACGTAAATGTTAATTTGGATAATGAATTGCCAAGGTTTGTGGAGCTAGAGTATGGATAATACTATTAAAAATAGTTGGTATAATATGAGAATAGATCAATATTCTATGTAGAATGTAAAAATCAATGACATTTATGCATTCAGTGCCCTAACCTAGAAATGAATAGAGAAAAGTAGAAGCTGCTGAAATGCTAGACAAAGGAGATTTGAGGAGTTTCCCTAGCATAGGTGATTTCAATTAGGTAAACTATGTCTACCAAAAAAAGAAAAGAGAGGGTACAGGGTCCCAACAAGACAAAGGAAAATAACAGGTTGTTGGCAACCAAAATACTCAAGTAAGTTCCAATCCTCTAGTTTCAAGTAAATTTTCAATTCTATCCAATATGGGAGTAGGAGGATTATCGGAAGACATGGAAGCTCAAAACCTTCAGGCTAACCTTTATGACTCTTTAGAATCCCCATCCAAGTCAGGATCATCAAACCCTAATGCTAAAATTCCTGTAAGCATCATGGGCATCATAAAGCCAAACCCTAATGCCCAATCTCTAGAATCCCCATCCAAGTCAAGATCCTTAAACCCCAATGCTAAAAATACTTCAAGCCCAGTGGGCATCCCAAAGAAAATCCTAATGCTAAAGAACTTAGGAAGAAATTTGAGGCATTGGAAAATAAAAAATCTCATCTCCCTGACATCATCACTAGGAGCTAAGTGAATCCTACTGAGGGGCCATCTCACAAACCAGGGAAATACAGGAAAAAAGGAGAATATTTGCATGTAGGGGTGGAGATATGTGAAACTCTTCAAACTAAGGAATATGGCAGTCCAGTTATGCAATAAATTGCCTCCCCCCAATTTAGTCCTAAACAAAATAGGAGCACTATGAAGTCTCCTATAGATTTTGGTAGTAAAAAAAGAAGAAGGAGAATATCAAATGCCGAGCATCAAAAAATTAAACCGATAATGACATTGCCAATGGAAAACGAGAACCTTGTTTCAATGTGTTATTTCAGGTTTTGGAAGACAACAAATTAGGAAAACCCCTCAAGTGAGGGGAGAGGAAGAAATACCAAACAATATAAATGAAGTTCCTCTCATGGAACGTGAGAGGCCTCAATGGCCCGCCCAAACATAGGGAGGTCAAGGTGCATAAGAAATCAAGTGAATCCAACTAATATCATGTTGCAAGAAACAAAAACGGATGAGATTTAGTAAAAAAAGTAGGCAAAAAAATTTGGAATCAAGGGGAGATGGTTTGCAAATCAACCGTAGTAGCGCCGAGGCCTAGACTTTGAGGATCCCTAGATAGTAGAAGGCACCATTATTCAAAAATATGATAGGGTTCTTAGTGTTTTATTTAAATAAATAAATAGCAATAGTCGTGGATCCTTTCAAATATTTATACCCCAAATTCAATTCAAGGGAGAGCTCTACCCGTGGGAGTAATTTAGCAATCTGAGTGAAATATTCCATAATGTCCCCTAGATTTTGGCTGAGGATTTTAACACTCCTATTTACCCTTCAAACAAAATGGGTGGAAATGGACCACCTATTAGGAGCATGGATGAGTTCAATGACTTTGTGAAATCCAACATGTTCATGGATGTAAAACTTAGAGGAGTGAATTATACCTAGAGAAATCAACGGATAGGGTGTCATCTCATTCAAGAAAGGCTTGACAGGTTTTTTTATCAAAGGAGGCTACAACCTATTCGGTGATTCACCCCTGCAAGACCTTCCTAAAATTACCTTTGATAATAATCCCATTTTTTTGGAGATCCCTAAATATCTATCCTTCAAGAAAATTTTCATATTTCAATCTATTTGTATCAAACATTCTAGTTTTAGATATAACTTAATTTAGTGGTGGCAACAACATGTTAGGGGTAGTGCAACTTTTAAACTTGCTGGTAAATTAAATTTTGCTAAGGAAAAAAATTGAACTTGGAGCAAAGAGGTCTTTGGGAACCTCTTTGAAAATAAAAACTGGTTGTTGAAAGTTTGAATATAATTTATCAAAGGATTCAACATGGTGATGCTGATGAAACTAGGCAGGAGGAACGAACAAACCTACCAGAGTTTCATAACAATTTTACCTGTGAGGAAATATATTGGAGGCAAAATCAAGGGCTCTTTGGTTGAAATGTGGATATTCAAATTCCAAGTTTTTTCATGTCACCATGCTTAGAAACAAAAACAATAACAAGATAAAAAATAGATGTTCTATTAACTGTGACTTAACAAATTAGAAAGGAGGTAGTAAATGTTTCCTCAATTCTATCCTCTGTTAGGAATCACAACAGAGGAGGCCAAAGATATTCTCTTGCAATCCATTCCCAGTATAATAAAATGAGAATATAAACCTTAAGATTCTAGCTCCATTTTCTGATGAGGAAATTAAGTGAATCCTGTTTAGCATGGAGCTAAACAAAGCCCGGACCTCTGTTTGTTTTCCCCCCATTATATTAATATTTTGGGACATCGTAAGTGAGGATGTAATTTCCACGCGTCAAAGAATTTCAAGCAAGCAATCATATCCCAAAATGTCTCAACTCTACTTTAATTTCTCTAATTCATAAGAAGTAAACCCCGGGTCTATGGTCGACTGGGCCAATCATTGTAATGTTTCTTACAAGATACTAAGTAAAACCATTGCAAATATAGTGAGAGATGTTCTGACCCGCATCATAGATTCATGCCAAGGAAGCTCTATCTATGGTAGGTCAATATTGGATGGAGTTATCACATTTCATGAAGCTTTCACCGCCATAAGACTAACAAGTCTGTTTTGCCCCCAAGTTTGATATGAACAAAGCATTTGACAGCGAATTGGGACTTTTTGATTGTTTTCCTCCTTAAGTTTGGTTTTCACCACCAATGGTTTAATTTTATCAAAGAATGTATTTCTAAAGCATGGTTCTCAATTCTGGTTAATGGAATAACTATTGGTTACTTTCAAATTCACAGAGAATTTTGGCAGGGGGATCCTATCAGCCCCATGTTATTCATCATTATGGCGTGCTTAAGCAAAACCATAAAAATAAGCATAGCTCAAGGCTAATATTAGAATCAAGGAAACATCTCTCCCTAGGGATATTTATCAACAAAAATTCATCGATGATACCCTCTATTAACTAAGGCACAAATGGGTTGAGGCCAAAAGAATTAAATACATCCTACAACTCTTACGAGGACGGTCGGTCGAAAGTCAATTTCGTAAAAGCAAGTTATATTTATTGAACACCCCATTCAGAGAGGCAAGGAAGGATTGCAAAATTTTAGGTCATGATATAGCAAACCTCCACTTCGTATCTTGGTCTCCTCTTTCCATTGGTTCTCCAAGAGATTCAATGTGGGACAAGGTTGATAGAAAGAATTCAAAACAACTTGCTATTTGGAAAGTCACATTCTATCTCAAGCAGTGAAAGTTGACCCTCACTAAGGCCTCTCCTTAGAGCATTCCAATATATTTCCTTTCTATTTTTAAAGCCCTTGTGAAGGTTTTCCCAGAATAATTGAGAAACTCCAAAAAGAATTTTTATGGTCTCATCGTAGGAGAAAAAAGGATACACCTTGTAGGATGGACCAAAGTGTGCAGACCCAAGGAAAATGGGGGCTTAGGTCTTAGGAGAATTGCTCATATGAATTTAGCTTTACTAGCTAAGTAGGCATGGCACCTAATTTTTGGTGAAGAAAATGAATGAAAAATTATCATCAAACGAAAGTATCTTCAAAATATGGAATTTCGTGACTCGGCCAATCGAGGTTCACTTTTTTGGAAAGCAATTCTCAATTGTAAGGAAATCATCAAAAAAGGTTTAAGATGGGTTTTAGGCAATGGTGAGAGGATAATTTTTTGGAATGATAGGTGTGCTAAGGATGAACCACTAACGTGATATCCTAACTTAGCCTAAATCAGAGATATCATGAAAGAACTCATTGGTAGAAAAGTCTTCGGTTATATGGTTGAGGACAAAGGCAGAATGAGGTAGAAACAAATAAGGATTAAGGGATTTGAAATAACGTAATCAAATGATCTTTGCAACATTCTTAGGTCATTATTTTATCCTCATGAGACCCAATGAAGATCAAGGGACCCGGATCCTACGAAAATAGGTAGTTCCTCTAAATCACTACAAGATTCTCGCTTGATGACGAGGATTTTGTCCTCCAAAAGTACTTAGTTTGGATAAAAATTAATTCCAAAATTGCGCCTTTTCATGAGATGGTTATCCAAGGAAGAATTCTAACCATTGATAATATGATGCATAAAGGTATTTGTATCACTAATTGATGTTATCTATGCAGGGGTAATTGGGAGACCATTTGTCACATTTTCCTTGAGTGCCCTTTTTCCTTGATTGTCCGAAGTGGGGTTTTTCAAGCCTCAATATTTCTCAAGTTAAACCAAACACCGTATCTTGATTTTTTCATCCAATGGCCTCACCTATTTTCAAGCTAAAGACTTAGATACATGTGGAAAATTTGTCTCAATCACTATCCTTGGTAAGGGTGGCTAGGGAAAAGGAAACCATAGATTCTTTAATGAGTCTATCCATGATATTCAAACTATCATTTCCAGGATCCTATTATTTTCCAATGAGAATGCAAACCTTATCCATTTTGATAGTCGTAAATATCATCTATAGGAGACCATGATTGCTTAATATTTAAGCTTAACCTTGTTAGATGAGTCCTGCTACTTAGGTAGTAAACCCTAGAGCCAATGTTATGGTCCCCACCTACCTACAATGCTGGTTTAAGCTTAATTTGATGGAGAAGCTAAGTAAAATCCCGGCAGACAGGTAACCGGTGGCATTGTGCGAGATCATAATGGGAATATGATGCTTAAATTTTCTAAATATTTGGGAACAAGGACAAAAAATGAAGCTGAAGCTAGAGCTATGTTGAGAGGCCTTCAAATGACTCAAGACTTAGAATGCAATTTGATCATAGAAGAAGAATCTATGTGATGTTATAAATCTCCCTCAATAATTGGAAAACACCTCCTTGGAGGATTAAAACAATTTTTGAAGAGGCTAGGATCCTTTTCCAGTGAAGACAAGATAGAAAAGCCCAACATGTCTTTCATGAAGCTAACAAAGTTGTTGATAAGCTAGCCAATTTGGGTGTCGACGGTGATGGAATTTTCAAATGGTAACACGGTGTCCCGAGTGAATTAGAGGATCTTATTCAACAAGAATCCCAAGAATGATAGTTGAATTTACCAATAAGGAAGGCACTATGAGTTTGAAGGCTATGAATATTCTCATATTTTTTTTGAAATGGACTCACAATAAAAATTATTCGAGTTGTCAATCTTGGTGGATGCTTCTTGGAAATACCACAAAGACTAATGGGGATAGTCACATGTCAGATAACATGGCTCCTAGTCATCTTAGTAATTTGAGTTTGGTTGATAATCATTGGTAGGCAAAATGGGAAATATAAGACTTCAAAACATAGCTACGTGGATCCACCGGATAGCCATCACCATAAATCTAGCCAAGAGAGGTTCACTTCTCCAAGGTTGATTGGCCAAGATAGGATGTGGTCCCAAAGCATGTCTATACGTTTTAAGAAAGCAATTACCAAATAATTATTAAGAGTAACATCAATAAGTTTGGGATAGTTTTTTAGTACTCAACTATGTGTGTCCACGTTTTTTGTTTCTCCACTCGCTTCAAGGAAGGGGATTTGTGTCTGTTCTTTTTTTGTAATTATGATGCGTGTGTGTTTTCTCAGGGTATACCCAAAATGTTGTATGTGAAGTTTCTTTTTGATAACAAGCTAGTGCCTTACCCGATGTAATGGCTTTTATGTGCATGTAGATTTTACATATAATGATCCTTAGTAAAGACATGTTCATCAACAGCCCTAGGATGATTTTTGTAAAAGGTTTTGGGTCAACCTATAAAACCTGGTATTAATGCTATAGTATCTTATCTGCCAATTTTTTTTTTATTAAAACACTACAATGATCACACACAAAATCCAAAATGCACCAGGCTATTGGCACCTAACCATTAACCAAATTCTACAATGTTCATATACAAACTCCAAATTACGCCTAGCCATTAACCAAACACTGCAACGGTCACTCCAAAATGTGCCTAGCAACTGGAACCTAGCCTTTCGGTTAGCATGACCAACTACATGGTCAATTTAATAAGGGATTATTCCCTTATTTAAAGTACCTCTATGATTTTGTATGAAGCACATGGGACTAACCTTAGATAAATTTTATTAAAATACTTTATACTCACAACCAACTGATGATAATACCAATAGTCCATAACCGATGGCAACACAGGTTACAAAGTTGACTAAGTGAACACATGCAATCAATATGACAGATACCCAACCACCACCTATGGTCAAGTATATAGAGGAGACCTACACCTTATAAAACTATATATACCTTAAGAACATCCTATATGGGATAATTTCTTGAGAGTATTTTTCTTATAATCATCTACGTGCACTGGTACGCAATCTAGCATACCTTCGGATGTGCAGACCAGAACGATGCTAGCAATAGTTCCATTTGGAGGGTTCTAAAATTTTTAATATACATCTCATTTCTCCTTTCTATATGATAGATTCAGTGGATATTTAGATTTTTTTGATATTTGCTTCGAAGGACGATACCTCTGTGTTTGTTGGTAAATAGGATTCTACCATAGGAAGGGTGTATGTGATGATGTAGACACAAAAACACTGCAAGAATGAATAAAATAGGGCTAAAAATGATACCTAATTAATCCTAAGTCTCCCACCACAACATGAATGAAATCTTGCAATTTATGGTTTCATAAGGCCGACTAGAACTCAAGAAATCTACTTCAACGATGTCCATAGGGTCTATTAGAGAGTCAAAAGTATTTTTAGTATAGATTAATGTTGGTCACAAATTTTCCTAAGTACAAGATATTATTGCTTGTGCACCCTAGACTCGACCAACATTGAAATGTTGAGTGAAAGAGAAAATTCCTTTGGACCAATTTCTAGAGGGGGCTGGTTCCCTTACTAAATCCTACACTATTGAAGACTAGAGTTGTGGAAAAGAAACATAAAATAATGGAAAGAAAGGGAAATATGGCCACAGGCCGAAGGTGTAATATTAGGGAAATATTAATAGTAGGAATTCCACTCAAGAATATAATTAGCATATAATACAATAAAGCAACAAAATTTACTTACAACTCGTGCAAAAATAACCTTCCCGATCGTATTCTAAAACCTCACTTCCTCACCAAGATTATTCAAACTCAGATGCAAAATTTAAATTTCAATAGCAGATAAGAAATACAAGCATAAAAGAGAAAATGCATAAAAAAATAGAAGGAAATCACACATAAAGGCACTGGGAAATTAGAAGCCAAATATCTCTTATTTACACAAAGAACTTGAATAAGTTTTTTTGCAAAATGTCTCTCCTCCCTTTACAATGGAAATTTGATTAGTATTTATAGATATTTTCACCTCTTTTATTAATACATGTGGAGGCAAGGTGTCGGCCACTCTGACACGAATAGAAGTAACTCTCTCCTTGAACCAATGAGCAAATGGAAAATAAAATATCTACTAATTTTATCACATGGCATATTAGGCTTCAACAGGAATCAATTATCTGATTTCAATATCTATGGTGGCGCCTTGGAAATGCATACCCACAAAGTGGTAGGTACCTTGAAAATTAACAATATTGCATTGGAATCAAGAGCGCCATACTTAAACCTAGCAATTTTTAGAAATAATATCGCCACAGGAATTAAATTTATCAATATTAATCCTTTTTCAAAGAATATTTTCATTGAAAACATGAAATTTCACTCGAAATGGGCCCTTATATTCAATTCTCCAAGTTACGTCTAAAATGAGCTTTCACTTGGAATGTGCACTTAATACCTTTATCCTATGTGAAATGAAATTTTATCCCAATATTTGTCCTTTTATTTCGACTTCTTCTAGGAAAATCTTCTACTGCCATAAGTGGGACCAATATTGGAAATTTGATTTCTTTGAAAATTAATGAGAACAAAACTACCAATAGAATAGTTTCGCCAATGAAATGCCCAAAAGAAAGAATTTTCATTACATTTTTGAGTGAAAAGGCATTTCGAAGAGTGAAAATGCATTTCAGAGAGTGAAAAGGCATTTCGAGAAAAAAACATTTCGGAGAACGAAAAAGTATTTTACTTGAATTGCATCCGAAATTATACCCATCAAAAAAATTCCAAAATAATGATCAATGTGTGAAAAAACTCAAAAAGCATTTATAAGTTTTATTGGAAAATTTACAACAAAATTTCAATGTTGAAAAATTCCAATATTTTTGATGTCTTGTGGGGTATTCAGCTCACCCAAATTCAATTGATTTCAGGCATTTATTCATTGGGTATAGAATCCCCACTATCAGTTGCATCTGATGGTCGACTACTTGTAGTAGATTCGTCTTGCTTCTTGAGATGTGCTGCTATGGATTCATACATTGCAACTACATCAACCCATGAATCTATAGTAATCGTCTCACGAGATTTGAGTGTATCCACAAGATATCAAAAGTTCTCGACCTTTTCTAGATCAATATATTTGGACTTTTAGCTAAGCTCCAGTAATCCAGACTCGATTCGAATGAATTTTCTCATCAATGATAGTACATGTTATTCAGTTATGGGCTCCTCCAAGTTATCAATATCTGAGGTATCATTCATGGAAATAGCCCATAATGCATCCAGGTCTTTCTTCACAAAAATATTCCCCTGATAATCAACAAAGCTAGGGAAACCATTAGCTACGATGGTTTCAAAGTGATCCAAGAAAATGCGCCTCCCATGCTCAAATGTCTTTTGTAGTCTTCGGGCTTCTTTAAGTAGTTTCATATTGGAGGAAAAACTACGCAAGGTGATCTTATAACTTGCCCAATTATGGGCTATTTCACTCATTGTATGAAACCAAAAACCCACTTGAGTCATTGACCGGATCTTCGTGTCCATTTCCAACTTTGGCTCTAAATATTGCTCTATGTTGTCCACTATAGGCCCACCATATGAAACAACTACATGTACTTCCTAAAGAAACATGAGAACTAATGTAGCATTGGTTTCCATCTTCCTACAATTAGTCAACAACTGACTATGATCTTATTTAATTTTATCCTAGGTGAGGGTCACAAATTTCATTGCTTTTATCGCCAACTGATTCTGTAAGTTCTAGAGCTGGTCTTGCAAGGCTTGGATTTTCAATTGTGCTTCTTTCTCTACTATCTGGAACTGAGAAGCTACCTATTTAATCTCCATGATTTCACCCTCCAAATGCATTTCTTGTTGCTGCCACTGTTGAGATTCAGACTGTGTAGTATCCAGTTTGGCCTTTTGTGCTGCCAAGGCCTCCTCTATCTCCTTGATATTTTATTTAGCCTAGATTAAACAATCCTTATAATGTTTATCTTACAAGTAAATTGGAACTTGATGCCACTGTATGGTACCCATTTCACCGATCCATCTTTGTGAGGTCCTCCGATGACTTCTTGGTAGGAGGGTCAGTCGGGCATCATTTCTCCTTGAGGTTTCTAAACCCGAGGAACCATTGTCATCATGTGCATCTCCATTTTTGCTAGATCAAAAAATTACTTTCTTCATTGGTTTTTCCATGGCTAGAACATCCTTTCTCTTATGATTCTTAAACCACTTGATGAACTTTGTCTGCCCTACTTATTTTTTTTGCTATTGGACGCCTGGGTAGCACCATATCGTAGGTTAGCAGGTCCTATACTACAAAAATTGGGGAAGACAAATGAAAAGGTGGCTTGTTGAGGGATTTGATTCAACCTATGGATGGAAGTGGAGGGTGCTTCAACCATGCTACCAAATAGGGACTTGTATGGTTATAGAAGTAACAGGATGAGAAGACATGGAAGATGAAAGTGTAGGGTAATGGAAGGGCAAATGGTTTTCGTTGAATGCGAATGAACTAAAGGAAAGAGAAAAGGATGAAATGGGAGAAATCAAAGCACCGGTGACCCTATGGACTCGTGGGATAGAAATGGGAATGGAAGAGGTAGATAACAACTTGAGGTGAAGTAGACATGGAACCGTAGATGAAAATATAGTGGTCACCAAATGCTTGTTAGAAAGATAAGAAGAAATAAAATGCATACCTGTGGGCTCTAACATCATTTGAGCCGATGGTGAATGTTGTTGTGCCACAATATTTTCCTCTCCTTCGCATCTTGTCTTCTCCAGTTCATATTTACTTTGTCACCATTGAACCGATTGTCCGGGCCAGCATCCAAAGGAAGATATATCTCTAAGAAATAATTGGCTCAATCGTTGGCGAAGGATGCGATTTGGTGCTCAAAGTAGAAATAGGCCCACATGGGTTTCTTAACTATTTTAGGGAAAGAGAATCTTATAGTTGAACTTCTATTCTTTTGTGGAAGTTTATCCTCTAGTAGAAATTGCTCTTCTACTTCATCTTCAATAATTATCCCCTCTTCTTTCAATGCCTCCTCTTGTCTCATTATATATTCTTCTCTATCTTGACTGCTAATACTTCTGGGCACTAAATTGGCAAGGGATAGGAACTGATAATTTTCATACTGTTCATCATAGATCATTGAAAATGCATCATCCATAACCAATGGATAATTTACCTTGGGATTATTTCTATGAATCCTCATGATCCACCAGTTGTAAATCTTCTCATCAGACCAATCAAGAAATTTTACCTTCATTTGTTCAACTAGACCTGGAGGACGAACTTTCTCTAGATAATTTTTTGGATCATATTCGATCTCCATCTCATAAAAATCATACCAAGGAGGAAGTGACATCATCTTCTCCACTGCCATTCAAGTGTTATGGCCTTCAAGATTATTACTTTGTTGTACGATGTCTTTTGGGGAAAAATGAGTTCTGGCCTTGATGACTGAAGAAAATACCCAAAGGATCATACTTCCATCAACAAGTTGAGGAAGTTCAACCATATTTAGGGCGTATGGAGCATCTCAATAATTAATTCATTCCGGCCCACTCTATAAACTATATCACTAAACTTGAAAAAAAGGATAGCAGATGTATTCTTATTTCCCTTCCCAGATCCATATATCATTTATGAAATCACTTTGTCGTGCTCCTTGTAGGGAAAAAGGTATCTTGTAAAATATGGTAGTAGAAAAGGTTTACCAGTAAAACCAAACATCCAACCACCAAGTCGCCTTGTAGGTACGTAAAATCACATCAATTTTTTCTCCATCAACCACTTTTGCTTGCATGGCTCGAGGCACTTCTAGTACAATCCATAAATTAACTCCAATGCAAGTCCTAAAAATATATTGTTGGAAATTATTACAAGACTCTTTGAAAAAAATCTAAATCCATGAGTATATTGCACTGTTTTTCTTGCTTCATCTATCTTGTTTATCGTTAGGAAGGCAAAACGAGAGTATATGATAGATAGATACCATGGCAAAGGGGAGAATGTTTGAAAGTAAATATCTTCTCCACTTTGTACCTTTGGTACTGCCATATATCCTCCATTCCAAGAAATCTTCCGAATCGAAGAAAATCAGTTTTGAGGTTGTTGTCATAATGCGAGGGGATGATAAAAACCCACTTCAGGAATGCATTGTATCAATGATTCTTGCCACTAGAAATGCACTATGGAATCTAAGGATAGTACTATCACCATGCTATCACGAATACAAATATGGGCTTTAAATTATTTATTGGCGTTGGAAGTTTTGGAAATTCTCTAAATCATGGTGTCTTCAATAACTGGCTCTCCGTGAATTGCCACATGTGAATAGTGGATTCATACCTCTCTTCCTCTTCTTTAAAATTGAGCTTTTTATGAGTGGCATAAGACGTAGGTTGCACTCCACAAGCAAACACATCCCATATGGAACTAGCCAAAATACTAAAAAATTCTTATCTATGGCCATTTTGGATAGTTCTTGTACCAGTATTATAACATTACATGATGGCCCAAATCAACTCGGGACATGGGTGCATGGGTGTACAAAGGTAACATAAAATATGGGAATGAAATGCTATAGTATGGGTACTTTTAGTAGATATCTTTTGTGCAGCAAACTCGGCATCCAAACACAATTTTTACACACCTTTGTTGGTGATGCTGCAATCATTGATATGCACCAAGTGATCATCATAGGGTCTTATTTCCACATCTTCATCCTCCTCTTCTTGAGATTTTCACCGCTTCTTTTCGATTTTAGGTTTTTTTTGCACCTTCACATTCTTTGCTTCTATGGTTTTTCCCCATCTTTAGCTTTCTTTGAATATGTAGTGAAGAACGACAAACCCTGGACCAAAAGAAATTTTCAAGACTTCTATGCCGGAACCCTACAAATGCCTTGATTTAAAACAGAAGGATTTGCCTCCTCTTATTATTTTTCATGCATTTCTGTTGGAAATATTGCTAATTTTATGGGTACCGCACACATTCGAATGATTTTTTTTTAGTGCTATAAGTGGTTGCTTTTTCTGCTTTGGAAAGTGCGATGAGTGGGTGGAGTGTATGACGTGGGGTGAGAAATGGAAATATGTGGATATTACGGGTAGCGCAGTATGGAAATGGAAGCTCTTGGGAAAATAATAGGAAGGCGGAAGGGTTTGAATGCATGTGGTTTTATTTTTATTTTCTCCTATTATTTCCTTTTTTTAGGAAAATAAGTGGATAGGAAGGAAAAACGGAAAAAGAAAAGAATTTTCGGAATGAGGAGAGGGATTTTCGGGGAGTGGGGAAACATGTTTTTAGAGGAATGGGAGGTGGGATTTTTTTCTTTGTTTTTTTTTTAATATATTTTTATTATGCTCGAAATGGTATTTTTGGGAGACAAAAATGTGCATTTCAGGATTCAAAAAGGATATTTCAGGGTGGAGATAGAAAGGTTTTCAAAAAGTAGGAAATTTTTTTTTGGGGTGGGAGGAATGGTTTTTTTGGAGATCCCGAAAGATGTATTTTGGGGCTCAAAATGGGTGTTTTGGAAGTGAGAATCATTAGTTATGAAATGGAAAAGGGAAGTACTTTTTTTGCATTTTTGGCACGCTTGGTGGAACCCTAAAAGTTTCACTTTCAACAGTATTGAGATTTCATGTTCGCCTTCATGCTATACAATTAGAACATTTGGTGACTCAACACTATCTAGAAGCTTCTGAATGTGGAGACATCGATAACTGTACTTCATGATCACAAGATTGAAGGTCGACAAATCTAAAAATTAGGTGAAAACCATACGTTGGTCACCCCGTCACCTATGTCATTCGCAACATACTCACAAATAGCTGGTGTGTTTTTCATACCTTCAAGTCCAGCTAGTACTGCTACTAGTGTTCTACCTCCTTAATTGCACACACTAGTCCAAATGGCCTAGGATCCTCCACCAAGATGATTCTGAACATGGAAGGTGTCTCTGAGCCTGAATTTACAAGCACAAAATCCACCTCAAGTCGCTTGAAAGCTTTGCCAACCTAGTGGTACTAGTAAAAGTACTTATGAGCATATTCAAGATGTAGCTTCTTCGGATACCATCCATGATAACGTATGAAGACATGATGATAAAATTGTCTGGATTGGTCAGTGAGAGGAAAATTGTTGTATTGGTACTCGACCAGGTGCAACCATGACATTGCTATGTCATGGGATCAATTAGAGAGTTATTAATCAAGAAATTTTATGAACAAGTTGATCCATTTTCCTTGCCGTGACCAATTTAACGTGATTCAAAGGCAGATTCGTAAGAGGAGATAGTGGGGTCTCAATGTCATATTCACCAAAATTTGAGTAGCGAGTTCTTAAAGGTATTTGTCTCAACATGAGTAAGCCTCATTATATTATCTCAAATATTTTAACACAAGCATTGGCTTGGATATCCGACAGTCCAATAAAATTACATTCCCAGAGCTGTTTGAACAAGTGCAGAAGGTGGAAGCAGACTTGATTGCCATAGGTAGGCTTTCCCTAAAGGTAATAATGTCCATCCTACGTGATCTTCCACAACATTTGTATTCAGGTTCATTTTCATAGCCTATGTCTTCCATGTATCCTATTCCATCATGGAGCTCAATGTGAACCTCAAGTTTCACCCATTCTCGCCTCCTGCAAGCCCTCGCCTCCATATTATTCAAGCAATTATCGACACCCATTTCATTCCCAAAATTACTTGCAGCACCAGAACCTCTATCTTTACCAACACCTCCTATGCCCTCAAATCTTGATCCTTACACAACACTTATGCAAGAGGTGAAATCCTCTAATTCATATATAAGAGAAATGAGAAATAAAATCACAATTATTGAAAGAAATCAAACTGAGAGATATTTCTAAAAGCACGAGGATACGAAAACAAAAAGTAATATGCCACAAGCAAAGAACAAGAAAGAACATATGCAAATTGACACAAGATAAAAGCAATAGGAAATATGGTAATCTCTTTATTGATACGCTTGTAAATTGTGTTAGCAATACGTCTCCTTCCTTTTTAGGGGGATAGGAGCATCAACTATAAGTTTCTGCCTCGAACATCCATGGCCAACAATCCTTCTTCCACGTGCTCACATGTGAGATGGGGGGACCAAAACGTCACCGCCGCCGTTGTATGTGATTCTTTGCTCTTCCCCCTCCTCTCTTCGGTCCGAAACCTATGTTCAAAGAAACATAAAATATTAGTAGCACCCACAGATGAAATAAAAAGCATGCTTTCCCAAGGCCTACTTATTAGTGTATGCATTGAAAATAATAAAATGACTATCAAAGAACCTATGATTGATCTAAAATTTTGATAGAAGCATAAAAAATACTATCAAAAGACCACTCGTAAAAGAACAACCTAGTTCCTCCGTAACCGTATTCGCTCTATTAGAGTTACTATTCTATGAGAACTATTATATTACCTCATTTGGTAATAATATCCTATCCTAGGGTTAGTTACGCTAACATATATTGTTAGCACATGTTGTTAGCTGATATTTCTATTAGCTTTTATTACATTATTTTGTTGTTAGTCTTATTGTTAGCATAGTTTATTTAGGGCTCATTGTTGTTCACGAGATCCGCTTATTATGGGATAATTAGAGCCTACAGTGTATTATTTATTCACTCATTGGAATAATTAAATTTTTCGTTCCATCTTACATGGGTTCCATGTGAACAGCACTTGGACATGGGTTAGTCGATCCTAAGAGATGGGGAAGCCTTGTTTCAATGCACTCCGCGCGAGCATCGAAAGTGAAACTCCTTACCTTCCCTTCACGTTGGGGAATCTAGCCCGAACGACCGCGGAGGCCGAGGTTGAGATGCTGTCTGACGGTGAGGTCGGCGGGTCGCCTCGTCTGGCCAAAAAAAGGTAAATTTTTTTATTTGCAATTTTTTTTATTAAAGTTTTTTTTATTATTTTTTTTAATAATTTAAACTTAAACATATTTTTTATTAAATCAATTTTTTATTTAAATATTTAAATTGATTTATTTAAAAATATATTGTTTAGTTTTTTTTTATTATTACTTAAAATGATTTATTAAAACTTTTCTTAAACTATTGCTAATTAAAAATTAAAGAAATATTTTTTTGCAACTTTGATATTTAAAGGTGCTAGTGTTTTCTCACCAAATGGAGATATAAGACATAACAAGAGCACATTTTTTTTGTCTTAAATTAGACAAACTCTTCTCAAACCTTGTTAGTTTTGGCAAACCTTTAGGGATAACATCATAGACATTTGATTCTTTCTTGCACAAATAGCAAACAAGGTGACAAATTTTTTTGTAAATTTCAAAGGCAAAGTGTGCATTTGTTTTCTACAAGGGGGGATATAAGACATAAAATTGCACATTCTTTTTTGCAAAAATTGAGAAGAAATTGTAACCGTGGGTCCATCAAAACCAAGTCATTTTTCGACTAGTTGGAAGCCTTCCAAATGCGGGTCGTGTGTCGACTTGTCTTGGAAGGAGTGCTCAAAATTGTTAATTTGTAAAATCTGTGGGAGAAGACAACATTGTATTTTTGCAAAATTGGAAAACAAAGTAGGAGACATAAAAATATCATTTTTTTGCACAACACCAAAACACACATTTTGTTGCAAAAATTAAAAGGGCATTTTCGATTTTAATCGTACACCTTTATTAGCAAATTAGGTGCATTTTCCTAACATCCCACACCTAGGTGATACGCATTTTGCGGGCATTCTTGTTTGATTATTGCATTGTTTCTTTTGCAATTATAAGTCATATAATCAATAACACTCTAAACCCAAAATTTCCACAAATTTGTATAAATATTTGCATGTGATTTAAAGCCAAAATACTTGATATTCTCTCCTCAATCAACATAACTCTAATTCACTCTTATTTGTTTGGCTTAATTTCCTCCAATTTCATCCTTCTTGAAAGAGAGTTAAGGAAGGTGCCATTAAATATCTGTTTGAGTGAATTATATTTTTGATACTCTCTTAGGGTAATCAAAAGAAAGAACAAGTTTTTTAAAGGAACTTAAAAGTTGCAATCCTTTGCACTAAGGGGGATACCCATTCCTTCAAACATAGGTTTTGATAAGAGTGACATAAAACTTGTCAAGGCAATCAGAAAAGTCCAAGTCATCAACATTAAACCTTTTCTTTTAGACTTCCTAATAGCAATCATGTTTGAAGTACTTGGCACAAGAAAGGACAAATTGGTGAATTTTTTTTTGATCAAATTGCCTAGAAAGCATAGTTTTGCACAAATTGTAAAAATGACAACCAAGACACAATTCTAGCTGTTGGTTTCAAAATAAGCAAAACTAAAATGCTAAAGGCACATCACTAAATCCATATTTCTAGTGAAGTGTCTCATTATGATTATACTTCTGGTTCAATGATAGCACAAGGAGTGCTAAATTGTTCAGTCAGCTTTGTAGAGGAAAACACAGTGTCCCTCGGTCAAAACACCATTTTCTCTCTCTCTTTTAGGCTTCATAAATATGCATAAGTATTTTGTTTGAAGACCTCGCAATAAGGGGTGCTTGTACCCCTTAGGCTTCATAAATAGGAAAATCTAGGTGTTTGAAGTACTTGTAATAAGAGGAGAGACTTTTTGTGATGTAAAATTGTCTAGGAGGCAATATTTGTAAAATCCTTCACAACACTCTTGAGTTGCATACTCTTTGCAATTGAGGGGGATATCCATTTATTTTTTTCATTGATTTTTGTAAATAGGGAAGATGAATTATAAGGGTGCATTTTCAAGCTTTGAACGACACCTTAGTCACACTTCCTTAAGAAATTAATTACACTATGTTTTGCAACAAGAAGGGGGGAACTCATAAGGGTGCATTTTTGGCAACAACCAACACCTTAGTTACTTTATCTTTTGAAAATTCATATTGTAAATGAATGAACCTTGTATAAAGTGATCTATTCTACTACACCTAGTGATTGATGTAAGCTGGTTACCCATGCAAATTCGCGTTGGATGATGTGATTACAATAAGTACATTTGTTGATGTGAAGACAAAAAGCGAGGAATGACCCATTTTTTGCTTAGGAGCAAAGCAAGAGTCACGGTGACAGAAAGCAAAGAACCAAAGAGATCAACATATTCTTCACTTTATTGGGGAAGTTATATACTTTACCCAAATATTGTTGTATGGGGGGATGATAGTATAGCTAGTAGTTATATTATTACCCAAATAATGTAATAAGGGGGATGTTAGAGTTACTATTCTATGGTAACTATTATATTACCTCATTTGGTCTCAATCCCCTATCCTAGGTTAGTTACACTAACATCTATTGTTAGAACATATATTGTTAGCATATATTAGTAAGTTATTATTATTACATTAGTTTGTTTATAGTATCTTTCAATTAGGGTTCATTATGGTTTCTAAGATCCATATTTCACGAGCCTACTATAGACATTGTAACCTATATATTCCTATTCATTATCAATACAATTGTTCACTTTTCTACACGCCTCCGGGGTGGGATGAATAGGATCGACAATTTATCGAAAGCACCCCGCTCAATGTCTCTTATGAAGCTCCAAAATACCAAGGTTAGGGGTTAGCTAATTGGGGGGTATTTTGGGAAGACCGAGATGGTCAGATTTATCCACCTTGCCTCTAGGATCCAGATTTGTTTGGTGCCATCAAGTTAGTGAAGCAGAAATAACAATACCCGGTCAAAATTACTTAATGAAACAAAATTTGAATTGTAGCCTATTTAACCTATCTAGAATCAAATGCAAAAGAGAAAACTAGATAAATCTATTAAATTTCTATTCGGGTCCCGGGGGCGATTAGGATCCTGATGCTTTAGGAGCTCCTGTGGGAAGGACACCCACCTTTTGAGGCACCTGTTTCTGCACCAATCCACTTGGGATGGGTCCAAAACTGGTTATAGGGTATTGTCAAATTTTTTTTTGAATAGTTGTGGTCAAAATATGGTTTAGGGTCTAGATTCGTGTTTCCAATAGTCACCCAATAACCTCCTTTCTAATGAGAGATTAAGGATGTAAAAGCCCAAATCGATGAGGGAATGACTGATATGAGAAAAGTGATGTAGTTTTTTGACTCAAGATCACTGTGGAAGGGTGCCTTCAGCTTGTTTACCAGTGAATGCGAAAGTAGTTTTCAAACATTTTGACCTGTTTTTGGTGGGTTTTAACCCTTTGTGACGTAAATTTGGAGCCGAAATTGACAAAAATCATCCTCCGTAAGTGGTCCGACTATGATAGCCTTCTTAAAGGAGTAGTAAAGTGAAAATTTGTAACCCCAACATCTTTTTTGAATCCCAATAATGTTAGGCGCAAAAAAGTGCCTTCGTTCGACAATGTTATTGTTATTTTTGGATGGGTTTTTGACCCATTTTGTGATGTCGTTTGGGGATGAAATTCTCAAAAATCCATCTCCTTGAGTGGTCGGCTATGATAGCCTTATTATTGGGGAGTAGGGATAGTGAGGGATTTGTGACCCCGATATCAGTTTTGTATGCCCGAATGTCCAAGTGCAAAAGCACTGGATCGGACACTTTTAGGGCTTGCTTTGGTGCATTTTGTGATTTATGCCGTTTTGAAATTTTTGCTCTATATTCGTCCATGGGTGGGATGAATCTTATTAGTATTCGCCTCAGGGTGGCATTAGTGTTATCCGAGTGCTCATACCTTGGGGGAATGAGTACAAGCCAAAATTATTTTTAAAGGCCAAACCTAGTTTGGGGGCTCACTTGCATTTGTTTTTCTCGCAAAATTTGGAGTTCGAGGAGGAGGAGGTCGACTCTCGCTATGAGCACCGCCGAACTATTTTTGTACCATGAGTTCTCAATATTGGATTGAGCAACGGAGATGAAGTGACCGCAAATGAGTACTTGTCCTTTTTATTACTTTGTGTTGCAATTGGAAAATTGCATTTTGCTTATTTCGTATGTTTGGTTGTTTTTGTTGTTTTTTATGGTTTAAAAAAAGAAAACCCTAGTCTATGAACACTTAATCGAAAAACTTGAATAACCTAGTTAAACACGGATCAAAAGTGTAGTTGAAAACTAAACTTAGAAACTAAGTTTAGAACCTAACTTAAAACCGCGTTCACCCGAATGAAACCAAAAATCTAAATTGTTAAAAACGTAGGTACCAATGTTGAAAGCGTAGCGTGAACCCTAGTTGATCGTTGTTTTTTTTTTTTGTATATCAAGAGAGTTAAAAAACCTAGATCTAACAAATTATTGTGTTTTTGTTGTTAATTAATCTATTTAGAGTTTACAAACCCTAGGGATGACAAATTAATTTTTTGATTTTTTTTTATGAATTTAGCAGTTAGGATTAGAAACCCTAGGACTGATAAATTAATGTTTTTGAATTTTTTTTTTGTTTTTGAATTTAGCAGTTAGGATTAGAAACCTTAGGACTGACAAATTAATGTTTTTAAATTTTTGTTTTGTTTTTGAATTTAGCAGTTAGGATTAGAAACCCTAGACCGAAAAAACTAATGTTTTTGAATTTTTTTAGTTTTGTTTTTGAATTTAGTAGTTAGGATTAGAAACCCTAGGACTATAAATAATGTTTTTGAATTTTTGTTATTTTGTCTGAATTTAGCAGTTAGGATTAGAAACCCTAGAACTGACAAATTAATGTTTTTGAATTTTTGTGTTGTTTTTGGCTGTACAATTTTAATGCATTACTATATATACATGTTAAGATTGTACAATTTTTCATTGTGTTTAATGTTTTTGTGTTGTTTTATTTTGTAGGTTGTGAAGAGTCGATACCGAGTGCCTACTATTTTTACTAAAGCATGTGCAACACTGACCTTGGCTGACTGGGACTGGATTGATGCCCTTGGGCTCAAGCAGGTGACTCGACTGGAGCTGGTGGTCGGGGATCGTGCTTATTTGATGGCCCTAATAAACCTGTGATATCCTTGAACCAATAGCTTCCATCTCCCAACAGGGGAGATAATGATGACCTTGAAGGATGTCTATCGGATTCTTCAAATTCCAATAGACGAACTGTCGATCCAAACGACACCACGAGAGCGGAGGACAAACCGTGTTCGATATGTTGAGTCGGGCATGGAGAGAAGCTTGGTGTGGAGAGCCCGTGGAGAGGGCAAGATCACTTCATATTGGTGGCATACTAGTGCGATGGTGGCTAGAGGGGGGGTGTGTTGGGAATGAGGCATGCATTACTCATAGGCCTCATTTCCAACATGCCCCCGAATTTTTTGGCACGAGCTAGAGGTGGTGTTCGGTGTTGGAGGGAGTGTCTAAGCGATGCTCGATGATTATGAGATGGGGACATACTCTACCGGCATAACTCGTGATGAGTCTGTATGAGGTCCATCGTCGGAAGCGGGAAGGGAATCAATTTAGCTACTTGTTGCAAGTGTTTGGTTGGCAGACATATGCAATGGAGAGGCTAGTGGGGTTGCCCGGATGATGCGGAGTGAGATGGTAGACCAGTGAGATTGGATATGGGGTATTGTGGAGTAGGTCGCAGAGTAGGTGCGATTCGTGATGAGGTGTGTCGTAGGGAACTATGCCAATGCCTTTGCTCAACTAACTTCTGGAGAGGTGTTCTGGCACCCCTACCGGGACTATCTAGCCTGGCCTGAGGATGGAGAGTGGATCCGATGGGTACAAAAGGGGCGGTGGCTAATTGGGAGGCATGGGACAGAGCAGGAGTTCTTTCCATACAACTAGGTGACTCGACAGTTCAGGATGCACCAGGGGATTCCTGGTGAGCCCGTGGTCTATCGACACCAGGGGGATGAGAGGAATCTGGATCGACTAGTCATTGCGCCACTTGGTGAGGATTTAGATATGGTGATTGACGTCCCAGATGTGGATGACGTTGGGGTTACTATTGAGTATGAGCAGTGGTGGACTCTACGATGATGGCAAGGCGAGGGCCTCCCCTGGGTGCAGTAGGGGATGAGGGTGCACAAGCACCAGGAGAGGGTTAGGAGTTCCCCCATGAGGATGCGTACTTGGTGGAGGTTGAGGAAGGCTGAGGGGATTTGGGGTATCGGGATTAGCCGAGATGCAGGACGTCCGAGCAAGTGGTTTTCAGAGCAGTCGACGTCCTGGATTCGTCCATGCCTAGGAAAGTTCTGAGGATGTGGAGGAAGTCAGAGACCTAGAGATAGTGCGATTGAGTGACCCGTTAATGGAGACAATATGGGGAGTCGGGAGAGGCTTTGCAGAGAGAGATCACCTGTAGAATCAATCGGTGGAGTGGGAGAACGATGGGCTACGTCCCCACCAATAGGAGGGGGATACCGATGTGGCACCGGGGAGAGGGTCTCCCCGCGGGTGCAGATTAGTACAACACGACGATGTAGTGGCTTACTACCATCGACGGGAGACATATTGGGTTAGACAGGAGGAAAAATGGGGTTGAAATCGGCTAGATATGGAGGGAGAGATTATCTACCCTGGGGGAGCCCCCGGAGGTGGCTTGTCGAAATGGACGAGAGAAATGGTACCAGCATTCAACATCATCCCATCGTAGGTGAAACCAGATGAGGGAGGCCTAGTAAGCGCGAAAGGGTAAGGGCGAGCTTAGCCACCCTGAGAGGTCCCATAGGACCCACACCATGGGGGGTAGTTCCCATTGCATCGATCTTGCATGATCATGGTGGCCGATGCCCTAGGCTTGGGGTTTTTGAGTTTTTGGATTTTTGTTGCAAGGTCAGAGGACCAGTTCATTGTAGCCTGTGGGGATTTTTGTTATGATATATATATACAGATGACTCTTTTTGGTTTTTGTTATGATATATATACAGATGACTCTTTTTGGTGTTTATGCATTTTTTATGGTTTTTTTTTATGTACATGTTATTATATTGATGTATGCAAATGCAATTATGAATATGATGTTTCTAAGTTGTATGATGTATGCATATGGAATGAATGAAGTGAGTTGTTGATGATGTGTCGATGCACCATATACTGTGCAAGATTTGAATGACTTGCTATACTAATGGGATGACTTTGTGGAATGAATTTGTATGTGAAAACTTTTTTTTTGTATTTTGCATATTTTCTGATGATGATGTATGGAATGAAATGTACTAGTTGTTTTAAAATGTTTAAGATTTTTTGAGATTCAAATATTGAAACTAACTAGCTAAGGATCAGGGTATTTTTATCTCGGAAGACTTTTGAAGAAGGTAGAAATCACTTGAATTTAAACAAGTTATTTCACATCCTTTGTGTGCAATTGAGTTCTTTTATGTGTATTTGTCAAGATATCGCCAAGTTGACAGGCTCAACCAAACCCTGATCGAGGATCACCTAATTAGCTCCACTAACTCTATTGTTGTATTTATAAGACAATCCATGGGAAAATCTAAGGTACCGTATGGGGGATCATCCACATGCAAACATTGGTCACTATTGCAAAGTTAATGCTACGTACATAGCTCATCATGTTAGGATACCACCATTGCTCATGTAGGTTGTCCACCAAACCTTAATGAGGATCACCTAGATGGTTTTTTCTAATGCCGAGTAATTCCGAGATTCAAGTTCAAGTTGTGTGTTGGCCGAATGATTTGGGATATTTTCTTGTTCTATAGTGATGAAAATCACTTTTATTTTTCTCTTTGTTTTTTTTTTTTTGAGTATGGATTTTGAATAGTGGTGACAACCACATTTATTTGATTTTTGTATTTTGAGCTTTGTAAGGTTGAGCTTGTAAGAATGGAATTGATCCCGTTGGTTTGGGATGACTCACCCATCCTTTTTCGTGGACCGGTAGTACAAATCCTTACTAATTTGTGAAACCAAGGGGTGATGATGGAGACTATGAAGTAAGGGCATTAATCTTTTCGCCTTGGGGATGACTACCCATCCCTGGTCAAGTGCATGTAGTACTTATCCTTACAACCTAGAGACCAAAGGTGAGTGAAGATGGTGGTGATATGGTTTTTAGAATTTTTTTTTTTGAATGGCGTTGATCCTTTTAGGTCTTGGGGATGACTACCCATCCTCGCTCTGGACGGCTAGATTCTAACCCTTACAACTTTGGAGACCAACTAGGATTGGGATTTATGGGAGTGGTGAAAACCACTATTTATTATGAGGAATGGATAGGGAAGAGCTCGTCCTTTTATCAATTCTCAACATTTTGGAACCATTCGCATAGGGGGATGAACAGGCTAATATTTCACCTAGGATACCCTAGACTACTCTTTTTAGGTTGTTTTATGTTCACACACATTAGGAATTATTTTATGTGTAAGTTAATTTGTGTTGGGATGCTACGTAACAATGCATGGTCTAAGTAAAACTTTCCCATGGAAAATCCATTTAACTAGTACAGCTTTGGGCCAGAAATTTAGAGACTGTGCTCTAATGACGAAACCCTATATACATTAGGAGACAACCGACTATGCAAAAATGGCAATGGTGTTATTCTGGATGTATATGTTTAGAAAATGGATTTGATGTGGAAAATGATGGAATTGCCTGGTAATGACAACTTCTCCCATGGTGCTTTTGACTTGTATGACCAGTTAAATATGCAATGTATGGATTGTGATGCCTAATGCAACCGTATTTTTGTATTTTGATTTTTTTACCAAGATGCATGGAATTAAAGTGCAACTTCTTTGTTATTTTTTTGATGTTTAGAGTATGCAAGAAATTGAAATGCAATTTTTTTTGTGATTTTTTTGATGATTTTATTGTTTTTGTTTGTTTTTGAATATTTATATATGACCAAGCAGCTATTGTAATTCTGGAGCTTTTTTTGACCTGAGATTATAGAAATCCTTGGGGATTTTGGGTTGACCAAAGGGTTTATAGATACCTTTGGGGCATTTAGGGTTGATCAGCATTATGAGAACCTTGGAGCTTTGGGTTGACCAAAGGGTTTTAGATGTCTGGGGCTTTTTGGGTTGGACCAAATGATGAGAGAACTTGGAGCTTTTGGGGCGACCAAAGGGTTTATAGATACCTTTGGGGTATTTTGAGGTTGACCAAGCGATTGGTGAGAATCCTTGGAGCTTTTGGTTGGAATCTTGGCTCTAGATGTGGAATGGCCTCAAATGACTCGAAGGTGTTCAAGGGTTCTGTTTCCTTATTTCCTTCAAGAGAGGCAAGCCGGGATGTTCCGATGTCCTATTCTCGCCGTCAATGACATAAGGATCTAAACCAGTTTGCTACAAAATTGTCCCTTAGATGGGATGACAAATTAGAATTGTGCTGGGTTCTCTTTTAAGACAAGTCACCAACTCCAATTCCCTTATGTGGACCTTCATGTTGTATGCTTTCTTAAGTCACTCTTGATAGATACACAAATTCTCAAGAGCATTAACACATCATTCATCGAGCAACATCATTTGGGCTAACCGGGCCTACCGCACAGTGTCATAATTAATGAACTCTTGCATTGAAATGCACAGGGAAGGGATTTCCAACTCAAGAGGCATGACTGCTCAAAAGCCACACACTAGTGAAAATGGAGTTGCCCCGTTGGTCATCCGCATGCTAGTGCAATAAGCCCATAGGGAAAGCGGGATCCGAATGTGCCAATACTTAAGGGATTGTCTCGTGACTATCTTTTGAGAATGGTGACTAGTGTTTTGTTTGATGCCTCGCTGCCCATTTTGCCTCCTGGTGATAAGGTGTTGGAAAAAGTGCTGAATTTTGTACTTTGTGGTCAAAGCATGCACATATTTATTCTTGAATGGTGTCCCATTATCCGACAGATCTTGGATGGAATACAAAAATAGTATATGTTGTTATGCAAAATAAATCACAATGCGGGATCTAGTCGTAGAGGTTAGCGTAATTGTTTCCACCCACCTGGTGAAGTACCTATGGCCGTTATGATGAATGTGTGATGACCCGACGACAATGTGTGGGAGATATTTCTCATTAGATCGAAGCCCCGTCGGGGAAAGGCCAAACCTATTGGATCGAATCGAAGGCCCTAGAAGGTATGTGTAAAATTAGCAGGATGTCGACACTTCACACTTCTTCTTCACATATGCGCAACAATCTCACTCTAAATATGGTAAATAATAACCCATGCAAAGAATACGCTTTGCGATGGCCATACCATCAAGTGGCCACCACAGTACCATCATGGTTGGGTGACGCCCAAGAGAACTTTCCTGGTCCAAACAACGTGAGGAGGATCTTTCATAGTTCCACGATACAAAACGTCTCCAACAAGACATGTTTTGCCACTTTCTATTTGAATGATCTTTTTGCGGCTTACGTCAATCCAAGTGGGAGGTTACATAGCTTGATGTAATCCCTAATGGGTGTGTACCAATCCTGCTAATTAGAAACCTTGATATTTTGAATGGACAATCCCTCTTGAAGTCCATCCCTAGCAAAAGCTGAGCAGGAAAACATCATTGTGTTGCTATTAAGAGGGCTCAAGGAGAACAAAGACCCCCAGTTTGCTCGAGTCAAACAATCGTGGATTCGAGATAACCTATCCTAAGATGGTTCAATATAGATCAGGTGGATTCTTGGTATCAGGTCGAGCTTGCACGCTCCATTGCAGTTAGGGATAATGTTTTAACCTAAATGGTTGTCATTTCACCGTTAAGGGTCTTATGGGATTAGTACCCCAAGGAGGCCAGGTAAAATCCACAAAACAATTCTAATGATCGAGGGAGTGCCTCGATGTCATACCATATCAAGTGTGTAAAGCCAAGAATTTGTCCACAAGGGCTTTGTAGGCCTATAGAACCAGACATTTACATTGGAATATCTCCTTTAGTTGATTGCCAATTATCAATGAATCACCAAAGATGTTTAAACATTTAATGTTCATGGTGATTGTTGTCTCAGGACCTATGAGCAAGGCTTCCGATTTTGCATTGTTGTTGGTGCACGAGAAGTCTAATTTAAATGACAGAGGCATTGGAGCCCCCTGTGGAGTGAAGAAATACAATGCCCATGCCATCTCCTTGCTCACATTAGAACCATCAAAGAATAATGGTCATGTCACCTATGACTCAGGTCTCTCATCGCAACGTGCACTCGAAACATGAAAAACCCCATCATTCAGTAATTCTATGGTCCGAGGCTGATCGTATTCAAGAGAAGCCTCTACCAGTTGATCAGCGATGACTTGACCTTTTATGGATTTTTGTCCAATGAATTTTATGTCAAACTCCATCAACAACATGATCCATTTTGCCATGTAGCTACTATGGTAAGTACGACTCATCATGTATCGCAATGGATTCTCCTTAGACACAACATACATCGTATTACTAAGCATGTAGTGGCATAGCTTTTGGTAGCAAACACCCCCGCGCGCAGCTTCTCAACGTATGCATAGTTAAGTTCACATAACCCGACTAAGGTGTGGCTAAGATAGTATGTAGCCTGCTCTTTGTGTAGTTTATTTTTCCTGGGACAACATGGCGCCCAGTGCCACATCAAAAGCTGAGATGTATAAATAGAACGAACACCCTAAATTAGTGGTGCCAATATCCGCAATGCCTAAGCCAAGTATTGTTTAATGTCATCAAAGGTTAATCGGGAACTCGTCATCCCGGTGAAATGACCCCCTTATGCGATATAATTCTATTCATGGGTCGACACTTGTCGATAACCAGCTAGGAAGCACTTGATCGACGCAATAGCTCCTCGCGTACTCGGGAGCCGCTTGATGGGTAGTTGAGGGAAGCATTTCAATTGCCTTGAATTTGTGTGGGTCTACCTTGATTCCTCTTTTAGAATTAGTAACCCGGGTTGTTTTCTAGATGACACCAAAGATGCACTTCTTGGGGTTTAGTCCGACCTTATGCTCTATGAGGCGATCAAGGATCTTGCAAGTCATCAAGATGATTTGGGCGCAAAAGAGATTTGGCCAACAAATCATCCATGTAATCCTCCAAAGTTTTGTGCATGTAATCATGGAAGATGTACGTCATGGCACGTTGGTAGGTTGTGTTTGTGTTTTTAAGGCCAAAAGGCATGACCTTATAGCAAAATGTCCCCCAAGGTGTTGTGAACATCATTTTTAGTTGATCCTCAAGATTGATACGAATTTGATTGTATCTCGAGAAACCATCCATAAGGGGAAAGCATTCGTGGCCCACTATAGCGTTTACCAGTGCGTCGATGCTCGACAAGGGAAAATCATCCTTAGACTTGCTTTATTGAGATCTGAATACTAGTGCATATGTGAATCCTCCAATCAGGCTGCTTGGACGAGAACCATGTTACACAACCATGGGGTGTAATACATGTAGATGACAAACCGTGCATCCAAAAACTTTTGTAGCTCATATTTGATCATTAAGGCCACTATTGGGTGCATCTACGTAGTTTTTACTTCACCGGCTTGATCGTCTGATCCAGCGTTAGATTATGCATTACTAGTTGCGGTCTAGTCCCAAAGATGTCTGTATGACCATGCAAAAACCCCCTTTCTATTTGAGAAGGGCATAGTTAGCTTTCTCTTCGAGGGATAGACTTACCCCATATTGATGATTTGCAAATTCACCGGGATCCGGGCCAATGTCTACGCGCTCATCTCCCGACCGACATGTGGGACCCGCGTCCAACCTGTGGGGAGTTGGGATCAGATGGATATCGTTTGTTGAATTAAGATCATCATTGGGAACATTAGGGTTCCCTTCAACATGGAAGATGTCCTAAGTCCTCCGGGGGTGAAATGGAACATTCCTCTACAAGGCCAAAACTCGAAGGGTATGGTGGTGTGCCACGTATCCCGCCGATAGCATCTAGATCTAGATAAACACCGTGTCGTGCCTACTGGATCATTGAATGGGTGTGGTTAGGTCAATGGAGATCATGATGATGAAATGATTGTGGTCTCCATTACCGCAGGTGTTGTAACTCAAACATCCTAGATGATCTCAGAAGCTTGGATCCTGCTCTATGGGCACCGCACAAAGGGAATCAGCCCCTATGCGTGGAGACGAAGATAGGGGTCCGCCCTAGGCACCGATGGTTTGATAGGGTCTCCAAGTAGAAGATGTTCTCTCGTACCTAGAGGGTAGTGTGCAATAAATGCTATACTGTGTTGGGGTTGGGTGAGCACTATGTATTGGACCTAGTGCAAGTGTTCAAATATGTCACCTATGTCCAAAGGGTGTTGTTGCATTTGTCGCAGTGGTTGAGATAGGCCATCTCGGCTTCATCTTTCGAATCAACCGTTAGAGATCCAAAACCTTCGGTAACTCCAATGACTCGTCCTATATATATGAGGCTCATCTTGTTTGAGCAAATTGATGTGGTCCCATCGAGGTTGTTCCACTCTCTGCAGGGGGACCTAATTATCTTGAAGTGGCATGTGCTCAAATGGAGCAGCCAATGGGAACATTGTCAAAAAGCTTTCCTGATCATCATGCATGGGATATTCTTGCAAATGATTATTGTCGTGATGCGTATGATCCTGCGGGGATACCTCAGACTATGACTCATCTCTTTGAAGACCCTTCTTGGTCTTGTCCATATCCCCCTTGTAAGGGAAATCTTAATGTTCTCCTTTGTTCGATCGAAGGGAAAGGTTGTTATGGACAACAAGGTTGGGTTAGCAATGGGAGATAATTTCCAAATGTATAGTTTGTGTTAGGATTGGCATATGGACTCGATGCCAACCCATCCTTTGCTGCTCATCCCTAGGTCTTGCATGTTTTCAACCAAGATGTCTAGAGGAAAGTGGTGGTTGAACCCTACTCCTAACTTGTCATACTCACATTTGATATATCCGACAAAGAACACACACTCTTGAGCTCAGTACCGAATCTAACCCATATCCAGCTACAATTGCATTGGCATGTAGATACCTAAAGAGAAATCGGTGTTGAGAGATAGTTGACATCCTCAACAAAGGGTCATCTTCATCTTCTTGCATTAGACCTCAATGCTCGTGATCCAGCCCCATAAACAAAGTTTGTCCGATTGGATGGGTAGCCTAAAGGAACTATTGAGCCGATGGGAGTCGAGGCCTCCCCATATCTCGTATGGACTTGAGTGTGGATGTTGCTACAATGTTTCTCACTGTAGATACTCCCCCAAGACCGTGGCCGGCCATTTCAACTGACCATCAAGGAACAGGGGAAGTTGTATCGGAGTCCTTCCCAGTCCACCCATGTGGGCTTAACTAGGGCGCCTGATCATACCGTTTAGCATATTCTATCAAGATGGCTGAGACTAGAGGTGGCTCTAAGGGTTTCTGTCCTGGATGTGGCTACCGTAGGCGTATTTGTGGAAGGATTGATAAAGAAGATGGAATCTGCCAGACTGGATGGATTAATCACCTGGGAGAGCGTTTATTAATCGAACCTGGTTGAGATGGATTCAACTAAAAATCCAAATGTGTTGACGAAAGGGTTGATTGTGGCATGAATTGCACTGTATTATAGTATTTGAAAGGCTCCAAGTCCACTGGGACCACATGCACCTATCCTTCAAATGTGTACTTTAGGCACTGATGCATGATTTGGAAGTGAGCTACACTTCATGTCCCAAATCCAAGGCCTAGCTGAAGCAGGAGCATTATAAGCCATCTCACCTTCCAAGATAAGGCACAATGTATGAATGGTGGGTTTCTGTCCCACTTGATAGGTAAGACAATTTTAAAATCCGTCGAGCATCGCATCGTTGAATGCTCGTAGTGTGTAAGTGGAGGCCACGATATGAGATGGCCGGCAACTTCAAATGTTCAGTCCACGGTAGTGATGATATTATCGATTTAATCCAGTGTCCACCAACACTCTCTTATACTGTGATCCCGTTGGACTCATGATAATGGTGGACTGCCACATCACCTAATGACTATTTTCAACTCATCTTCCCTAAAGGTGATGACTCTGTTCGACATTGTTTTATGTGCCCCACAAAACACTATTGAAAGGGTTCATTTCCATGGGGGTCAGCCAATTGCTTTAAAATATCCATGGTGAGCCTCCCCGATGGGGCGCCGATTGTTGAATTAACTCGTATATGGAGATCCCAGATTACCGTGGTCCTTAGACTTTGGGTAAGTCTAGTTCAAATCGTCTACACTGGGTCTAGGTGGGGAAGTTGCGTAGGGTGTCGTTGAACTTGTGGACGTTGATGGAACCTCTCTTAGGGATGCCACGGGAGCAAATTCCGGGTACTTCCTTCTTCCTAGTCACTATGCTTATCATCCCCACATATCCTCGCACAGTGGCAACTATTGGACCTCATTAACCCTAAGGTTTTGCCGATGCCTCATGGGTAGGGGTAAGTGGGTCTCTAAATACCCCATAAGGTTGATTGTTTCATGCCCCATGTGTTGTCTAAGTACCGCCAATGTCTTGTTGTCAATGAGGTCTTGTACCAAACCTTTGAACTTCCAATATGTGTTAAGATCATGTCCTTTAATCGTTGGGAACCTAAAGTACAAGCCTTTCTATACCCCTTTAGGCTTGCTGGCATGGATCTATAGTTTGAATCTCTAGAAGGCTGATCAAACTGGCCATTGACAAGCGATCAAAACAAAGAATTCCTAGACTCTATATAAGGAGTAAATTATACGCCTAGGCGACGATTTGCTCCTCGCCTTTGATTTTCTTCTCATGTTTTTTGGGAGGCATCATTGATATTAGCATTTTGAGGGCCGCATTCATTGTCATGTGCTTAGGGACATTGATGGCAACTCGATTAACCATAGCAAGTTTTGGTTGCGTGGTCCTGGTTTAGTGTTCTTTGTCCATTATTTCTTTCTTAGGTTTGGCAATCTCGCCATCCCGTATCTTAATCTCCTCAATGACTCGCGTTCCTGCAGCTTCTTCTAAATCGTACATTACATACTCGTAATAATAGCACGAAGATTGATCTCAAACAACTTTTGAGAACATTTGGCCGATCTCACATGGAAGGGAGGTAAGGTGTACTTCAAAGCAATGTCCTCCATCGATTCCCGTATGCCACCATGGTCTCTTCCTCATACTTCTTGAGGCTAGCTAAGTCACTCAATGATGCCTTTTTCTTAGTGTTGAAGGCAAAGCATTCGAGGAACGCGTCCACCAGCTGATCTAAGTTACTGATATGTTTAGATCACTTGAATCAACTTACAAGGTTTATGAATGTGTTATAAATGTTCTCAACAAATAAAGCATCGTTGTATTGAATACAAAATCACCGGGCTTAGAACCCTGTCACATGCTCCTAGGCATCCTCCTCCCCTAAAGAGTGCCAATTGGGGCAACCTTAAAGTAAGCCAAAGGAGGTGCTAGCAATCGGATTTGATGCATATGATGACTACATGCTGAGACTGGCGTAAAGTGTGCTTGGGGCCTTAAGTCATGATCTCCAGACTCTAAGCGCTCTAACAACACTTTATATGCATCAGAGGATTTAATTTTGTCCTCCTTAGTTTGCTCCCATTGTGGGTTACAGGGAGCTTGAGGCATATTGAGAGATAGCTAGGCAGCACCCCCTCTACCTTGATAGAGTGTTTCAGCCCTATCTTCTTCTTGTTCATATTCCTCATAAGCTTCCTAAGGAGTGGATGGCTGAGACCTATGCACATGGGTAGGTGCCTACTGAGGTGCCTCATCATTGTTTCTTGTAGGAGTGGCCTCCGGGCCAGGTCTAGGGAGGTCTCGAGAAATACTTCTGATAAAGGTGCCACATGCACCTCTCACACACCAGTGGTTATGCCTCTCATACACTTCTAATTTATGCACGCGAGGGTTTGGAACCTTCGCAGGCACATTGTTATGCAATAGTTCGGTTGTCTGATGCTGAATGCGCTCTTTGTTAAGCCAACAAAGATGCTCTAACTGTTCTTGATCTTGCCTAAGCTGCATGATTTGTGCTTGGTAGGCGGTCTATTTGAAAAATTCCAAGTCACTTTGTTTCGCCGTCTCTTGTTTAGGAAACCTAGAAGCCTCTCCTATATGTCTACCCTAGCTGTGGTGATCTTAAGACCTCATGGGTTACTTCTCCTCTTTCGAGGTTGGTCGCATTAACCCAGGCTGTAGCCTCGATGGGGTGATCTTGATAGATGGCATATGGAGGTACATCGCCTCATCGTCGTTTACTTCTCTCGAGGAACTGGATAATCTTCCTCATCCTCTCTTTCATATGCATAAAAGGTGTGCGTAATTAACGTTCGCCTGTAAGCTTCTGATACTCGGGAACCGTCTAGTGTTTCGTAATGTGAGGTAGAGGAGGATGAAAGAAACTCGTGCTCCTCCATTTGGAACCCTCAAGCTTTCTAGCACTTCATCACTAGGCCACCCATAATGGGCTTCTAAGGGAGGTTTCCTAATGCATATTAAGTGCCACGTGTAGTTGTCCTCTTGAAAGGTTTCTACTAAGTGGGGTACCTCTCCAAGAAAGCCCCAGGCTTGTTCTATTATGGCATGATGTGGACTTCCTTGTGGGTCAAAGCTGAAGGCGGGATGACCAGTCCTCAAGACTATATCTAGAGATGACTTGTCCCCGGTGCACTTTTTGGCAAGACTTCTGCCCGTGATTGGGGCTCGGCCACGCAGTGAACACTCATGGTAAAGTGCTCCTAAAGATGAGAGAGATTTTATCTCTTTTAGGATTTTTAGTGCTACACTTAATAGAGAAATGAAAACACACAATCAATGCAATGGTTATCTCATTTAAAGATTTAAAAGTGTGCCCTAAATCTGGTTATGTGTTATGATGTTGTTTTGAAAGATTAAAGAATGTTTAAAATGAAAAATGAGGGCTCTTATGACTCCAAAAATGGTCGCCTTGATAGACCGCTGTTTACGTATATACCAACTTATATACCCACCCTGCGTGAAGGAAACTATTGGTACGTGAGAGGATGTTACATGGTATAGGCTGCACCGAAGGGGATCGCTTCCTCGTTATGACACCTACTATAGAAGAATTATCCTCATGCACCGGAATCACCCGTTACACTTGGTCAGCCAAAGGATTTACGTCTAGCAACAAATACAATTGGGGTAATGGATGCAATAATTTCAAGCCAAAGTGATGATGGAATCCACCTTGGTCTTTCCTCAAGGGTTGGGGTTTAATGGCCAAATGCCTTGTTGTTTCAAAGGCTTACCATGGTGTGTGGGGTTACTTTTAAGTTGCATAAATTAAGCATGCAAGCATTCAAACTCTCCTATGCAAGCAAATAACTAGAAAACATAAAGCAAAAAATTGACAAAAGGTGTTTAAGACCTCTACCTCTTCTCTGCCCAAGTCAGATGGCTCTAAATATCTGCTTTGAAATAGTCTAGTGTTGGAAAACTTGGTAACTTAATCAAAAGAAAAGCAATGAATCAAAAATTTAATTTTAAAATCAATGAACAGGTCCCATCGTGATCGCCACCGAAAGCACGCAGGATACGAAAAAAAAAAAAGGAATATGCTGATAAGAAAGTAAGAACAAGAAAGAACACATGCAAATTGACACAAGATAAAGTAACAAGAACATGGTAATCTCTTTATCGATGCACTTTGTAAATTATGTTACAATACGTCTCCTTCCTTTTTAAGGTATAGGAGCGTCAACTATGTTTCTCAAGCCACAACATCCATGGCCAACAATCCTTCCAAGGTGTCTTTACATGTAAATGGGCAGTAACAAAACATTGCCACCGTTATTGTATGTGATTATTTTTCCGCTCCTTTGTTGTCGAAACTTGCGTTCAAAGAAACATAAATATTAGTAGCACCTCGCGATGAAATAAAGCATGTATTTCCCAAGGCTCATCGTCGTTGTATGCATGAAAAATAATAAGACTATCAGCAGAAACCCGATTGATCTAAATTTTGATAGAAGCATAAAAAAATACCATCGAAGACCACTACAAAATAATAGTCTAAAATTTCACAGACTATTCGCTCCAGGGTAGACGAATATGACTGTGATAATTTGTCACACCCCTGCTCAATGTCTTTCTGTGTGAAGCTCTAAAATACCCGCAGTTGGGGTTATCTAATTGGGGGGTGTTTGGGAAGACCTGCATATCATATTTGCCTTTTCCTCTAGGATCCCGATTTTTTTGGTGCCATATGCAAGTTAGTGAAAGCAGGAAATAACAATAACTTGGTCAAAATTACTCAGAATGAAATGAAATTTGAACTGTAACCTATTTAAACTATCTAGAATAAAATGAAAAATAGAAACTGCAGAAATATATCACATATTTCTATTCAATACTTAGGGGCTAATAGATCCTGATAGTTTAGAGCACTGGGACAGACGATCAAGCCTGAGGCACTGCTTCGGCACCAATCCAATTGGGATGGGTCCAAAACTGGTTGTGGGGTGTTTTTGAAAATTCTTGGGGAATAGTTGTGGTCAAAAATCAGGTTTTGGGTCCCATTCGTGCTTCCAATAGTCACCCAATAACCTCCCTTTCGAATGAGATTAAGGATGTAAAAGCACAAATCGCAAGTAGGTATGTAAATTTGCGTGCACTTCACATCAAATGATCCTCTTCTCAGATATATTTTGGGTGAGAAAACTCACCAAATTTATGGACCTTAGGGTCTCCTTCTCTTGAATTGCACATGGTAGGTGCCACTTGAGTTAATTGTCCTATTTTCAAAGAAAAGCTAACTCCCCGATTAAAATATTCTCGTGCATGAGGTTTCTAAAATAAAGACACTCATCATTGAAGTCTCTCTTCTGAATAAAAGCTATTCCTCACAATTGCATGGCCCTAAGCCTCAAGAATCATGAGGGCACGTAGGCTTTGACATTTTTCCAACTCAAACTTGCTATTCGCCCAACCTGGCGACGCTTCTGGCCCATCCCGGTGAGATGAATCCTAGTCAGCATCGTCCCCTCGGGTGGGAAGAGTTAGTAGAGCAAGGTGCCAAAAAGCAGTTAAATTGACCTCCGACCTGTAAAACTACTTTGGAAGTGGTTAGGACCATCATAACTAATGGGGCTACCATTGGGGTTGTTGTTTTGTGTCAATGCGATCAATGCTTGTTGTCACATAATCGGATGGTGCTATTTTGGTGTCTACAATTTCCAACG
>JAQPPZ010010732.1:0-38778 GCA_028583015.1 Wollemia nobilis
CGGAGTTCCGGTGGGGACTTGTGAGCAATTTTTGGACGAGTTCCGATGGGGACTTGTGAGCGGGTTTTTGGACGAGGTTTCGGTGGGGACTTGTGAGTAGATTTGGACGGGTCCTAGCGAGAGGACTTGTGAGCTGGGGTTTGATAGTTCTATCGGAGAAATTGAGGACAGAGGTTCATTGGTTCTATGGGAAGAACCTGAGGACATATTTGGCAAGTCTTTGAGAAGGCTTGTATGCAGAGGATTGATTTTTTCAAGAGTTGGATAGATCTGACAGACAGAGGAAGACTTGTACTAGACCGAATAAATGTGTTTGGTACAGGTTGCTGAGTTGCTGTGGACATGATCATAAAAGGCAGAGGTCTCTTAGGCTAAGCATTGAGGACAGGAGGTCTTCGGTGGAAAGGAGTTCCACATGCTAGCAAGAGGTATAGGCAATTGATCTTCTGAGGGATCATTTCCAGAGCAGAGGGGAATGTATCTCCTTTGGGATGAGGCTCATAAACATTATAATTGGGAAGGATTCCCAAAGAACTTTGAGATAACTTTTAGAGAAATTTTTTTGTGGATGTAGCCCAACCATTTTGGGTGAACCACATTAAAAATGGGTCTTCAATGTGTGATGCTTTTTGTCTTGATTAATGTTGTGTTGATGCCACTGCTATCTAAAGTTAAAATTATTAATTGGTTAAGTCTTATACTATTCACCCCCCTCTCAGTATAAGTCCATGTTCTTCAATCAACATTAGATACCCTAGGTCCTACAAAAGGATGCACATCCTAGAATCACTACTTCCAACTAGGTGAAAGGCTTAAATTTGTAATATTTTGCACTCGTCATCAAAAATTTGGGTAGCTTTGGATCTACAATAGGAGTTAGGCCTATATAACTGAAAGGATGAGAGTTACAAACTATCATATTTGCTATTTTCCCCGAGCAAAGGGGTAAGCTTATGATAGTTGTTGACAATGATTTGTAAGATGAATGCAATTTGACAAGGTCAAGGGATCTACAATTTCAAGGATCTTCTGTTGATTTTTATTATGATTATGATATTATGACTACCCCCTCAAGTGATGAGTCGATGAGGTTAATGACAATGAATAAAGCGATGAGGTTGCTTGACCATTATGAATGATCAAAATAAACTTAGAATTGAGCATTTAATTACTTGGATAAGCCTAGTTCAGCTTATGATTACAACTATTAATAGTATTTGCACATTCCTATCCCATGGAGAGGTAATGCTGTGATAGCCTTCTTAGGGAATCAAAATGATATAAGTCCAATTAGATTTATGTTGAATCAATTTGTCGATGATCTACTAAAAATTTATCATAGGAGAAATGACATGAAATACCTCATTCCCGTGGAGCGATCCATCCTTGAAGGCCTTCTTTGGGATTAAAAATAAGCATATAAAATCAATGATGACAATTTTACCCCAAATGTTCTTATGGTTATTTACTCATCTCTTCGGATTGCATGGAGCATCAATCGTTCAACCACCGAGTGCATAGGGTAAATGACTGAATACGAGGTGCATTTGGTTTTTGTTATTTTATTTTTTGTTGATTTGAATTTTTAATTAATCGTGGTGCTTGAAAATAACCAAATTTGTTAAATTGATTGCTCTTATTGAGATTTTGATCCATTAGGAATCATTAATTTGTTAGCTAAAACCTTCCCACTATGGGATTTTAATGCATTTAATGCCAATTGTGAACCATGCTCATGGGCTGTAGTTAGAAATTTTAAATTTGGGAACTGCACCTCAGACCTACGATCAAAAAACCCTAATTTTGGGACCGCATTTGTCAGAAGCGGTCCAGCAAAATTAGAAAAAGTATATATATTTTTCTCATTTGAAAATTTTGTTATTATTCTTACAAGCAACAAAAACTTAGAGAGCTCTGAGAGGTTAGGAAGCAAATTTGATGTGAAGTGCTACTGAAACCACAACCTGATACCACCACACACCCCAATGGTAGACTTAGGTAACCTTCTACTAGCAAAGGCCTCGATGCGGGCAAGGAAACTCAAAACCGAATCCTTAAACTCTTTACCAATTTAAAAATGAACAAAATTAATTAATGGGTTAAATCAATCTCACTAAATTTTTGGTAATGAACCTCACCTTAGACTAGGCTAGATTAGATTTTAATTTTTTGGGCTACCAGGCTAGGAAGTGACCTTAAAAAGGTCACGTTCCTAGACCGCAGCTGGCAGGTGCGGTTCCCAATTGTTTGATTGGGGATCACAGTTGGAAGGTGTGGTTCCCAATTGTTTGATTGGGGATCGCAGCTGTCAATCATTGTGGGATTCAAATCTCAATGATAAAAAATTTGACCATTGTGCGGATGAATTTGGTTTGCGATTCCCGACTTTGGAAAAAATTAAAATTTTAATGATTTTTTTTAATTTTCTTGGCAATTAATGTCATTTATTGTACTTTTGAGATGCATTTTTGAATTTTCTTGAAATGTTTGATCACTTTTTGCATGTTATTGTATTTTTAGAATTTTTTATATTTGTTTGACGCTTTTAGGTTATTTTTAACTATTTTTAGTTATCTTTTTCCTTATGCCTTTCTGCTCTACAAAAATTGACCTCTAGAGCTATGGAGCCATATATCCTCTACACCCTCTATGATAAGTTGACTAACTAGGAGTAGGAGTGGCTTGGTGCAGTTGGATTTGGCTATGTGCTTAATCTACCCACGATCTGAATAGACCAAGCATACATAACTACATTGGCCCAACATTGGGATGCACAGACCAACACATTTCACCTGACCACAGGTGAAATTACTATCACATTGGTGGACGTCTACTAGATATTTAGGATCCCTATTGATGGCAAGCCCATCACCTCCTCTCCATTTTGGAGCAAGGAGGATGTCTTTCATGAGATCTTTGGTGACCGCAATGAGGATGCCAAGGGAAGGGCTAATCATGGGGGCATCCACATCAGATACTAGTAGGGGGAACATATATTCTCTATTTGAGAGGCCATATTTATGCACCTCATTTTTTATATTATTCTTACAGACTCCTTGAGTGTGAGGATCTCCTGGAACCTCATGGTAAGTGTCAGGAAAGTTACACAGAGCTCCACATAGCGACCATTGTTCTTAGATTGGGGGAGCATCCTACTATGCCAGTTGTACCAAGAGTTATATCAGGTTACGTGCAAGAGCTGAGTTGGTATCATATGTAGCTTATTTCTTCAGATCTGGGACTAGCAACATATAAGGATCAAGTAGTCGACTGACTTACTTCTCGTCATCACTACTATCCCTAATACATACCAGTGTTATGTGGCATGTTGACCCCATGAGGAGGAGGGGTTCCAAAGTAGGTACCATGACTGGGGACATTGATCACTACATTACTATATTTGCATAACTCTGGGTGGATGATATAGAGTGGCATTCGTATATAGATTGCCCTACATGGGAGGAGGTTGGTGAGCGACTACGCCAGGATAAGCGACATAAGTGGTTGCTCGACCACAAGGCTGAGATTTATGAGTATCATTTTTATTCACACATCCTTTGCCATTTTGGGATTGTACAAGATATTCTAGAGTTGCCTATCATCTACCAGTGCTAGGTACTAGAGAGGGATCTACCTTGGATTCAATAAATGTTGCTTGGGGATGAGGCTGATAACTTCCAAGAGTTAGGCATGGCTAGGACTGGAATCAACCCAACATATGATACTTGGTGGTCCCTGCTATATTTATCTAGAGAGGGACCCCTTGGCTAGATGAATGACGATGCCAAGGATGATCTAGATGGGTGCAATGTGCACCAGTGGATCGAGGATGAATGGGGTGTAGATACCGTAGTAGGAGATGCTTTTTAGGTTGAGGCTAAGGAGGATCTATCAGAGGAGGGCAAGGTGCCTCTTGACAGTGAGGTGGGGAAGCTACTAGCTCAGGTTACTGACCTTTAGAGTTAGGTTGGGAGGTTGTAGACCCAGTAGTTGTAGCGAGATAATTCTATCGCCACTCTGGAGGTGAAGTTGGCTCATAGGAAGATGTAGTTAGCGTAGGCCTAGGAGTAGATCACAACTCTCATAGCATAGGCTACAAGGGTGGATATATAGGTCTGTGATATCACCAGTGTGCATGATTTGGCATAGGCACATTTGAGTACAGATACTAGAGAGAGAGATATACTCAGAGTATAGAGGGAGGATCCTTCATCCTCCTAGGCTATCATGGGATTTCCAACTACACCATCATCATTGCTACCAAGTGGCCGTGATCCCATGGTAGAGATTTGATGCTTACAGGCCCTCATGGAGGAGTGCAATGATTGGCACACAGGCAGGGTAGCCCACATATATCAGCTATAGGGTTACATCAAGTTGATTGGCACAAAGATCCCAGAGGATCCACATGCTTCAAGGTACCAGCAGACTAGGACCAAGACTATAGGGTAGTCCTCTATGAAATCTATCCACAAAACCCATAGGACCGAGAGGACACACAGGTCCTCTAGTACACATGGAGCCAGCTCTCATAGGAGCCATAGGGATGGTGGGGGTGATGGTAGTGACTCTCAATCTGGGGGTGCAGGCCCTCTGTAGTACATATATGTTGAGATATTTATTATACCATTTTTGAGTGTAATATCGAGGACCTACATAGTTGTAGCCTATGGGTATTTTTATATACTATTGATGTACTCATTAAGGCACATATTTATATTATATTGAATCATTTTGGCTCATTATTTGTACTTGTAATTTATATGTTTTATGTTTATGCTTATGCACATGGATGCAGATGTTTATATTGATGCTATGTTCATATGATGTGATGTATGGATGACATACATTAGATAGCTATTTTTTATTTATGATGATGCTGATATGCAGTGATCTATATGTTTAGATGTGCTACTTATGATGGATACATATGGATGTGATGGTTACTTTTAAATGCATATTTAATTTTACTTTATTGTATGCATTTACTTTGTGATGATGTCATGCTATGCTGGTGTACTGTATGTAATGTTTTATTTATATGATAGTAATATAATATAAATGAACCTATATGCTTTAATCACTTAAAACATAAGGAATGAATACGATGTGTTTAACAATTGAATGGACGACACCACTGTTGGAAATTTTGGGTACTTTGGGTACATTGCCTTTGCTCAAGTATATAAGTTGTCATTGATGTCAAGAAGCTTTTGAAGGAATTTGATTTGATGTCAAATAATTTATTTTGATGAAGGTTACGACATAACAGTTTCAAAGGTCTTTTGCAAACCCCAAGCTGACAGGTTCGAGAGAAAGAGCTCGCAAAGAAAAGTGTCACGATTTCGCGACAATTTGCAAGAGGGTTTGTACGGATGAAAAAGTGTCATGATTTCGTGACAGGTTCGAGAGAAAGAGCTCACAGAGAAAAAGTGTCGCGATATCGCGACATGTCGGGTTTTCACGACCCAAAGAAAAGAAAAGAGCTAAGGAGGAAAAGTGTCGTGATATCGTGACATGTCGCATTTTCGTGACTTAAGTAGGAGAGAGAAAACAAGTTAGAAAAGTGTCGCGATATCGCGACATGTCACGATTTCGTGACGGGTTACAAGGAAAGCGTACGGAAGCTGAAAGCGTCATGATTTCATGACGGGTTGCAAAGAATGCGTACGGATGCAGAAAGTGTCACGATTTCACGATAGGTAGAAAAGAAAGCAGATGGAAGCAGAAGTGTCACGATTTCATGACAAAACTGAAAGCAGGTCTTCTATAGGAGAAGTGTCATGATTTCGTGACAAAAGCAGAGAGGAAGGCTATGAAGACAGAAGTGTCGCGATATCGTGATAGAAGTGAAGACGAAGTCTACAGAGGTAGAAGTGTCATGATTTCATGACAAAAGTAGAAAGGAGGTCGACGAAGGGAGAAGTGTCACGATATCACGACAAAAGCAAAGTTGATGCTGACAAAGATAGAAGTGTCGCGATATCGCGACAAGAGCTTAGTTGAAGTCGACAAAGGCTGAAGTGTCGCGATATCATGACAAAAGCCAAAAGAAAGTGTACGGTTGCAAAGGTGTCGCGATATCGCGACATGTTGTAGTTTCACGGCAAAAGCTATAGAAGAGTTACAGAGGCAGTTGAAGCCGACAAAGTTAAATGTGAGCCGATGAAGATTAGGGTTTGTAGCCGATGAAGTTTAGGGTTGTGCAGCCGACTAAAGATCAGGGTTACAACCGACTAAGATTAAGGTTTTGATCTTGAAAGTGTTATTATAAAAGGCAGGCTATTTTGAAGAGTTGGAGGAATTGTTAGTTGCGACGTTCGTAGATAGAGCATAGAGTGAGAAGTTCGATCGCCGAGAGCAGAGTGCGAAATTCGATCGAAGTGTGCAGAGTGAGCGAAGAGTCATGGTGAATTGTTCTAAGTGCCACTGTGATTGCGTAGAGAGTGCAAAGGTTGAAGTTCGACCAAGTGCGGCTGTGATTGCGCAAAGAGAGCAGAGGGCGTAGAGAGCACAAAGGGCAAAGACGAACGCGGAGTGCTGCTGTATGAGGACAGAGGTGCACTGGTTCTTTGAGAAGAACCTGAGGATAGATTTGGCAAGTCTTTGAGAAGGCTTGTGTGCAGAGGATTGATTTGTTCAAGTGTTGGACAGATCTGATAGATAGAGGAAGACTTGTACTAGACCGACTGATTATGTTTGGTACAGGTTGTTGAGCTACTGTGGACGTGATCATAGAAGGCAGAGGTCTCTTAGGCTAAGCATTGAGGACAGGAGGTCTTCGATGGAAAGGAGTTCCACGTGCTGGCAAGAGGTAGAGGCAGTTGATCTTCTGAGGGATCATTTCCAGAGCAGAGGGGAAGGTATCTCCTTTGAGCAGAGGCTCATAAATCCAAAGCAGAGGGGAAGGTATCTCCTTTGAGCAGAGGCTCATAAATTCTGATTGGGGGAAGGTATCTCCTTTGGGCCGAGGCTCATAAACATTGTAATTGGGAAGGATTCCCAAAGAACTTTGAGATAACTTTTAGAGAAAAGTTTTGTGGACGTAGCCCAACCATTCTGGGTGAACCACGTTAAAATTGGTGTCACTTTGTGGATGATATTGTGCATTGTTTTGATATTGCTTTGGGTATATTGCTTTACTATTTTGAAGTATAAAGGAAAAAGTAAAAAGAGGTCTTATACTGTTCACCCCCCTCTCAATATAAGCTTGTGTTCTTCAATTGGTATCAGAGCAGGTGCCTTCGAAAAGTTTAACAGCTTGAAGGAAAAGCTAGTAAAGAACACAATGGATCATTCAAGTAGCAATGCAACACCTATTCTTGATGGGTCAGATTTTGGTCTTTGGAGTGCAAGGATGAAGGTTCATCTAATGGCACTTGGTAATGAGGTATGGGAAGTGATTGAAGATGAGTACACTATTCCTGTACATGGTCCTAATACTAAAGAAGAAAGGCTCCTACATCACAACAATTCAAAAGCAATGAATGCAATCCCGAAAGGCTTATAGAAAGCAGATCTCACCAAAGTGATTCACTGCAAGACAACTAGTGAAATGTGGAAACAGTTGAAGGTGGTTCATACAGGTGATACAAATGTCAGAAAGGCCAAGTTGAGACACTTCAAAGGTATGTTTGAACAACTCTAGATGAATGATGATGAAAATATTAGTGACTACATGCTTCGTATGGATGAGGTTGTTAACTCCATGAAAGACTTAGGTCTTGAGCTTGCTGAAAATGATGTTTGTGATAAGATTTTAAGATCTCTTCCTAATAGATTTAGTGAAAATATTTCTGCTATTGAGGAAGCTAAAGATTTGGATAAGTTGAAAAAGGATGAGCTCCATAGTATACTTGCAGCATTTGAGTTGAGAACTCAAGTGAAGGTTGATGTCAAGAAAGAGGCAACTTTCAAGGCTACCAAGAAATCCAAGGGTAAACAACTTCAAGAGAGTGATGAGTCTTCTAGTGATGAAGAGGCATATTACAGCAAGAAAGGCAAGTTCTCTAGAAAGCACAAAAGCATGAAAAATATAAGATGTTTCAATTGTGGAAAGTTTGGTCATTATGCTACTGACTATACTGTTCCCAAGAATGAAAGTGATGAAGATAAACAGGATTCTAAGAGCAAGGATTCTGAAAAGCACAAGCATCACAGAAAGAACAAAGATGAGCACAACAATCAAGGAAAGAGGTATTCTCACAAGCACAAGAAGAGTTTCTACCTAGACAAAGCAAGTAAGTGTTCTAGTAGTGATAGTGAAAGTTCTTCAAGTGATAATGAAAATGAGATGTTGTTCATATCAGAAAAAGAGGAAGAACCGAAACATAGATTCATTATCATGAAATGTCTTAGATGTGGAAATTTTGGTCACCTTGAGGATGATTGCACAAATAATGATTTGGTTTCTAGTATGTATGAGGATGCTTCAGAAAACTATAAGGAAGATGCTTGTATGGTTTTTGAAAAAGGTAGCACCTCTAGTGATAAGAAATCTGAAAAAGGCTTTGATGATTCAGAAAGCAAACAAATAAAGGATCTTGAAAGTGAACTTATTAATGCTCTTAGTGCTTTGAAAAAGGAAAGAAAGAAGAATGCTAGACTCAAGGATAAGTTAGATGAATGTTGTATGGAGAGAGATGATCTTATAGAAAATCTTGATTTCTCTATAGCTAAGACACAAGAACTCAAGGATGAGTTAGAGTCTAAGGTTCTTGAGTATAGTGAGTTAGAACAGAAAATGGCTTCTTTGAAAGAGGAAACTAAAGAGTACAAGGATAAGCTTTACATGTTTCAAGATAGCTCCAAAAAGGTTAAGTCACTCATCAAAGGTCAAAGAAAGACAACAGATAAAACAGGCCTTGGTTTTGTTAAGCCACACAAGGAACAAGTTGGAGAGTCTAGTAAGAGACTCCAAAAGGAAGAGAGTTCTGATGAGGAAAGTATTTCAGATCATGAGTCCTTGAATGATAGATGCACAGAAATAGAAAATAGAATTTCGAATGAGAAGAAGAAGTTTTCAGGACCCAAGAGGTCAAATAAAGGAAAATTTCAAGGCAGATGTTTTGCTTGTCATAAGTTTGGTCACATGGCTTCACATTGCATGGCTCAAGTGAAGAAGGTAAACGACAATTTCAGAAGTGCTAGTTTCTTTCAAGGGTATTGCTACTCTTGTCAACAGTTTGGGCACAAGGCAGTTTATTGCAAGGTAAATAACAGGAACAAGTTTGATCAAAACAGGTTTGGTCAGAACAGGTTTGGTCAGAATAGGTGGATTCAAAGATCAGGTTTACCTCAGAGAAACAACATCGTCAAGTGTTTCAAGTGCAACAATGAAGGTCACATAATCAGACAGTGTAGAGCTGAAATTCTAGATTACAAGAACAGGAACAGTGGCATGATCAGGTCCAAGGATCAAGGCATGGACAAGAACAGGGATGAGAACAAGAACAAGAACAAGTGACAAGAACAAGAATATGGACAAAGAGTTCAAGAGAAGGCCCGACAAGGAAGTTATAGACGTTGATGATGATCAATGCCTAATGGGAGTTTTACTCCCACCCTAGAATTAATCACCTCATCAGGAGGTGGGGGAGGGACTAAGCTAAGAGGCTCATTCTTAGTCCCGAGCCCCAAAGGTGACCCTTTGCCATTGATGACAAAGGGGGAGAGATATGAGTAAGGGGGAGAGCTTCAAAGTGAAGAGGAAAGCTTCAAGTTAGGGGGAGCAAAACTTCAAAGGACGTTGGTCAGTTGTTAGCACAGTTGGTTTCAGTTTTGGCTCTTGAGAAGTGTTTTCAGTAAAGGTTTGCCATCAATGACAAAGGGGGAGATTGTTGGAAATTTTGGGTACTTTGGGTACATTGCCTTTGCTCAAGTATATAAGTTGTCATTGATGTCAAGAAGCTTTTGAAGGAATTTGATTTGATGTCAAATAATTTATTTTGATGAAGGTTACGACATAACAGTTTCAAAGGTCTTTTGCAAACCCCAAGCTGATAGGTTCGAGAGAAAGAGCTCGCAAAGAAAAGTGTCACGATTTCACGACAATTTGCAAGAGGGTTTGTACGGACGAAAAAGTGTCACGATTTTGAGGTTCGAGAGAAAGAGCTCAAGGAGAAAAAGTGTCATGATATCACGACATGTCGGGTTTTCACGACCCAAAGAAAAGAAAAGAGCTAAGGAGGAAAAGTGTCGCGATATCGCGACATGTCACATTTTCGTGACTTAAGCAGGAGAGAGAAAACAAGTTAGAAAAGTGTCACGATATCGCGACATGTCACGATTTCATGACGGGTTACAAGGAAAGCGTACGAAAGCTGAAAGCATCACGATTTCGTGATGGGTTGCAAAGAATGCGTACGGATGCAGAAAGTGTCACGATTTCATGACAGGCAGAAAAGAAAGTAGACGGAAGTAGAAGTGTCATGATTTCATGATAGAAACTGAAAGTAGGTCTTCTATAGGAGAAGTGTCACGATTTTGCAACAAAAGTAGAGAGGAAGGCTATGAAGATAGAAGTGTCACGATATCATGACATAAGTGAAGACGAAGTCTATAGAGGCAGAAGTGTCATGATTTTATGACAAAAGTAGAAAGGAGGTCGACGAAGGGAGAAGTGTCACGATATCACGACAAAAGCAAAGTTGATGCTGACAAAGACAGAAGTGTCACGATATCACGACAAGAGCTTAGTTGAAGTCGACAAAGGCTGAAGTGTCGCGATATCATGACAAAAGCCAAAAGAAAGTGTACGGTTGCAAAGGTGTCACGATATCGTGACATGTTGTAGTTTCATGGCAAAAGCTATAGAAGAGTTACAGAGGCAGTTGAAGCCGACAAAGTTAAATGTGAGCCGATGAAGATTAGGGTTTGCAGCCGATGAAGTTTAGGGTTGTGCAACCGACTAAAGATCAGGGTTACAACCGACTAAGATTAAGGTTTTGATCTTGAAAGTGTTATTATAAAAGGTAGGCTATTTTGAAGAGTTGGAGGAATTGTTAGTTGCGACGTTCGTAGATAGAGCACAGAGTGAGAAGTTCGATCGTCGAGAGCAGAGTGCAAAATTCGATCGAAGTGTGCAGAGTGAGCGAAGAGTCATGGTGAATTATTCTAAGTGCCACTGTGATTGCGTAGAGAGTGCAAAGGTTGAAGTTCGACCAAGTGCGGCTGTGATTGTGCAAAGAGAGCAGAGGGCGTAGAGAGCACAAAGGGCAAAGACGAACGTGGAGTGCTACTGTATGAGGACAGAGGTGCACTAGTTCTTTGAGAAGAACCTGAGGATAGATTTGGCAAGTCTTTGAGAAGGCTTGTGTGCAGAGGATTGATTTGTTCAAGTGTTGGACAGATCTGATAGACAGAGGAAGACTTGTACTAGACCGACTGACTGTGTTTGGTACAAGTTGCTGAGCTGCTGTGGACGTGATCATAGAAGGCAGAGGTCTCTTAGGCTAAGCATTGAGGATAGGAGGTCTTCGGTGGAAAGGAGTTCCACGTGCTGGCAAGAGGTAGAGGCAGTTGATCTTCTGAGGGATCATTTCCAGAGCAGAGGGGAAGGTATCTCCTTTGAGCAGAGGCTCATAAATCCAGAGCAGAGGGGAAGGTATCTCCTTTGAGCAGAGGCTCATAAATTTTGATTGGGGGAAGGTATCTCCTTTGGGCCGAGGCTCATAAACATTGTAATTGGGAAGGATTCCCAAAGAACTTTGAGATAACTTTTAGAGAAAAGTTTTGTGGACGTAGCCCAACCATTCTGGGTGAACCACGTTAAAATTGGTGTCACTTTGTGGATGATATTGTGCATTGTTTTGATATTGCTTTGGGTATATTGCTTTACTATTTTGAAGTATAAAGGAAAAAGTAAAAAGAGGTCTTATACTGTTCACCCCCCCATCTCAGTATAAGCTTGTGTTCTTCAACCATAGAATGTATAACAATCATTGGTTGTAATTGCTTTATCTCTTTGTGAAATATAATACACCAATATGTGAGATATAATGATGTATGATTTTCTGTTCATAAGATTTTATAACTTTAAGTAATATGTATGATATAATTAGTGGCCATATAAATATCATTTTTGACATCCATATGGTATATAATAATATAATACAAATAATTTGAATAAACAAACTCTTATAAAAAGAAATTGATGTTTGATGAATGCATTTGAAAATTGGATTGTTGCTATTTGGAAATTTTTGAGGTTTACCATGAGACTCAAAAACCCTAGTTGACCGATCAAAATTTGTATAATAACCAAACTAGAATTTTGAAATGTAAGGCTTTTGCTAGGATAGGCCCTAACTATTCATTATCCCTATGTGTGCACAAGAATATATTTAAGATAAATCATAAGCATACCCCAATGTCAGGCGGGATTCTTTCAACCCATTGCTAAGATCGAGGGTCCATGAATATTTATCCAATCCTAGGTTTATATTTTAGTTGGACTAGACCACTAGGTGATACATGACACCTGAAGCTAGCTCTTCCACATTCAAACATTGGTTTGTACATAAGCAAGGTGCTAATGCATCAAATATATCATCATGTGTAAGGTACAATAGTGCTAGAAATTCCATGGATTCAAGTTCACTCCCTTATTTTCTTCAATTTTTTGGGATACTTGCTCATATATAGTTGTGCAAGGGATTTGATTCCACTTTGACTTTGAAATTTATTTGGATTTTCATTTTATCTTCATTTGAACTTTGGATTGATCTTCATTTGAACTTTGATTTTTGATCTTCATTTGATCTTCATTTGAACTTTGATTTCTAATATTAATTTGACCTTCATTTTCTGGAATCTACATTTGATAATTTTCTTCAGAAACTTCCTTTGGGGATTTGACTTTGGAAGAAACTATTTCTGTGATATCGATTGAGTGTGTCGATATATGATACCAATATGGGATATCAATTTGGTATGGTGATCTATGTATCGATCTAGGGTATCAATATTGAGGATTGGTGTGGGATATCACTCTAGGATATTGCTCATTTTATCATAAGCAAAGTATTTTGGGTAGGGAATAAACTTGTCCTTTTACCAATTATCAACATTTCCCATACCGTCCACATAGGGGGATAAGCAAGAATAACTCTTTTCACCTCAGGATACTTGGTACTGCTTTGTGGATTTCATCTTCCCCTAGTCCTTATTAGGCTTGTTTAGTTTGTTGATTAGTGATAGGATTCTGATATGCTAAGGGCTATACTAACTAGACCTCAACTAAAAAAGCAAAGGAAGCTTTCTATCAACTCTTGAGAAGACCTCTAGGTATGGTTGAATAGTCAAAAAAAACCCTAGTATATTCTTCATAGCAACATTATGGGTTGTGTTGAAAAACATAATTACTCATATGAATGACGGATTATGACAAATGCAAATATATAGGATTGAAACATAAATGTGACATTGTTTGTAAGACTGATAAACACAAATACATCACTACAGAATGTAACAGATGCAAAATTCCTATATGCAATGGAATGATGAATTGAATGCATGTGTAAATGAAAATGCATAATGCAAATGCAAATATTTTTGGATTTTATGCTTTACCTATTTTTTTGGGTTTTATTGAATTTTAATTTTTTTATTATATTGAGCCTTTATATTTGACCAAATGGTGAGTACATGTCTTTGGAGCCTTTAGGAGTGACCAAACCGTGAGGAAATGCCTTTGGAGCCTTTTAGGATGATCGAGTGGTGATAACCAAAACCCTTAGAGCCTTTTGGGGTTGACCAAAGGTTTGAAATACCTTTGGATATTTTGATTGACCAAACTACTCACAAGAGAGCTTGGAGCCTTTTTAGGGTGATCGAGCGATTTTAAGAAAACCCTCAGGACCTTTGGGTTGACCAAGCGATTTCTCAAAAATCCTTGGTGTCTTTTTAGGATGACCGAGTGGTTATAAGAAAACCCTCAGGGCCTTTGAATGACATGACCAAGCTGTTTTAGGAACCCTTGGGGAATTTTTCTATGCTTTTAAACATAGAAAGCCTTAAGATGGATGATTTTGAGAGTTTCATGCTCTCCAACACCCCCTAGCAACATTAGGTGATAGGTACCTGGACCAATATTTTTAGATATGATATAGGGTCCTAGCCAATTAGCCATGAATTTTTCTCATATATCAGGTGGTAGATTAGAGTTTTTTTGGTTCTCTTTCAAGACAAGATCACCAACTTCAAAGTCTCTCTGATGGAATTTTTTATTGTAAGCTCATTTTAGTTGCTCCTGATAAGTGCAGAGATGATACAAGGCATTCACATGACGTTCATCAAGCATCGTCAATTGATCTAGTCAAGCTTGTTGTGTAGTGTCGTCATTAATGAACTCTTTCAATGTGATGCGTAGTGTTGGAATTTCCAACTCTAGGTGCATAATGGCCTCAACACCATATACTAGTGAAATCGGTGTTGCCCCTATGGGGGTCCGAATGATAGTCTTGTAAGCCCATAATGTAAATGGCAACTAGATATACCAATATTTATGGTTTTCTTGGACCGTATTTTTTAAGATAGCCACCACTGTCTTGTTTGAGGCCTCAACTTGCCTGTTTTCTTGTAGATAATAAGGAGTTGCAAAATTGTGTTTGATTCTATACTTAGACATCAAAGATCTCACAGTTTTATTCTTAAATGATGTTCCATTATTCAAAATTATCTTAGATGGAATCCCAAAATGATATATGATATGCTCAAGTATAAAATCTACTATGCAAGCTCTAGTCATTGTTGTTAAGGGTATTGCTTCCACCCATTTGGTAAAGTAATCAATTGCTGTAATAATAAAAGTATACCGACCCAACGATGGAGGAGAGATATTACCAATAAGATCTAATCCCCACTGAGCAAATGGTCAAATTGCTTGAATGGGTTGTAAGGCCTACGATGGCAAGTGCATAAGATTAGCATGATGCTGAAATTTGATACATTTCTTGACATACACATTGCACTCCTTCTCCATAGTGGGCCAATAGTAACCCATTTGAAGGATGCACTTGATGATGGCCATTCCACTAAAATTACCATCGCGCATACCATCATGAGCTTGTGAAATTACCCATGATGCCTCTTGGGGCTCTAGACAATGAAGGAGAACTCCATCATAGCCTCGTCAGTTACAAAATATCTCCTAGAAAGACATATTTAGTCACTTTATGCTTGAATGTGCATTTTGTTGGACATGACAATCCCTCTAGGATTATACCAAATTTTAAGAAGTCTTGTATTTACGACATCCGACTCTGGTAAGCCTTAGATTTGACTGCTAATATGATCTTCTTCCCCTGCATATCTACATGTGTAAATGTAGACTAGGAAACAACCTTGTGGAGAATGGTGGTACCACTCCTTGTCAGACTCTGATAGGTTAATGATCCCCAATGTGCCTTCTTTATAAAGTCTTCAGCTCTGCATAACCATTCAAATTTTTACTCTACACTAATCATGTTTATTGATATGTTATTATCAAAGGCTTCGCACTCCACTACAGGATGCGAGAGCGTTTTAACATGGATGGTAGTGAAATTGGAAGATAGATTCTGAGATATTAAGGATCCTAAAGATGCAATTATGTCTACAAACCTATTTGATGAACGAGGGATTGCCTCAATGTCATACCATTCCAATTTAGCCAAATATGTAACAACAAGATATTTATAAGCTTTTAACACGGGACATCGACATTGAAAGAGCCCCTTAACTTGATTGACTATGAGCAAGGAGTCACCAAAGATGTTTAATCTTTTAATGTTCATGGCAATAGCTATATGGAGGCCCAATAGTAGGGCTTCATATTCAATGTTGTTGTTGGTGTACAATAAGTCTAATTTTAATGACAAGGGCATTGGAGCTCCTTGTAGTGTGACAAACACTATTCCTACACCACCCCCTTGCTTGCACTTCAAATCATCAAAGAACAAGGTCATATCAGCATTATTTTTTGGTTCTTCAGGTTTGAGAGCTTCGAATACGACAAAGACCGTATCATTAAAAAGCTCAATGGTCAGATGCCTACTGTTTGACAACGGTGCCTTAGCCAGCTTATCAGCTATGAATTGTCCCTTTAAAAGACTTTTGGCTTATGAATTCCAGATCAAATTTTATCAGTAGCATAATCCACTTTGTAGTACATGTGTTATGAATTGTCTTTCTCATCATGTATTACAAAGGATTTTATTTGGATATAACATATGTCGTATGACTCAACATATAGTACCGCAATTTCTTTGTAGTGAACAATACTGCTAAACATAACTTTTCCACATATGCATATCCGAGCTCATAGCTCACCAAGGTTCGACTAATATAATATATGGCATTTTCTTTGCCTTGCACATTCTTTTGGGCTAACATGGTTCCCAGTGCAAAGTCGGTTGCCAATATATATAGTAAAAATGGCACATCTAGCCTTGGTGGAGCTAAAACTAGAAGCATCACCAAGTATTACTTTATTTTAGCAAAGGGTGCTTGATAGTATTTCCTAGTTGAATGGGACCCCCTTGTGTAGCAGTTGATTCATGGGTTGACATTTATCCAATATTTGAGCAATAAATCACTTTATCGATGCTACTTTGCCCTATAGGCTTCTTAATTAATTGATGTTTGAGGGAGGACGCATCTCTAAAATGGCCTTGACCTTTGATGGGTCAACTTTGATGCCTCACTTTGAAAAAATGAACCCTAAGAGCTTTCTTGAAGTTATGCTAAAAATGCACTTCTTAGGGTTTAGCCTGACATTGTGCTCTATCAAGCGATCGAAGACCTTCCTTAAGACCTATGCATGCTCTTCTCATAGCAATGACTTGACCAAAAAGTCATCGATATAATATTCTAGAATATTATGCATGTAGTCATGAAATATGTATGTCATGGCCTGCTGGTATGTGGCACCAACATTTTTAAGACCAAATGGCATAAATTTATAGAATAATGTCCCCCATGGCATTATAAATGTGGTTTTATATTGGTCTTCGGGCTTAATCTAAATTTGATTGTATCTAGAAAATTCATCCATCAGGGAGAGCATCTCATGACTTGCAGTTGCATCTACAAGAGCATGCTATTTGGCAATGGAAATGAATCCTTTGGTGTTGCCTTATTCAGATCTCTAAAATCCATACAAATATGGATCTGTCCATCAGGTTTTACTACAAGAACCATATTGGATACCCATTCTGGATAGTCGATGGAGATTACAAACTCTACGTCCAATATATTTTGTATCTCATATTTACCATTAAGGCTATTGTTGGATGTATATTTCTAAGCTTATGCTTTACTGGCTTATTTGATAGGTCTAGCGAAAGGTTATGGGTAACCAATTTCGGGTCTAGACTTGGCATATCTTTGTAATTCCAAGAAAAAATATTAGGTCTCTCTTTCAATAAAGGGATGAGAGTGGCACGCTCATCTGGAGTGAGACTCTCTAAATTTAACATTTGGATTGGTGTGATAAAACACTTTGTATCCACATTGAAAGTTTTCTCTACTGACATGTGTGATCCCTCCTCAAGCTAATGAGGTGTAGGGATCAAATGGATGTCATAATCTAGGTTGATAAGTTCTGCATCGAAAGTATTTTTAGCATGATAGACATCATAAGCACAACCTAGTGCAAAATGAAATGGTTTTAATATTTCTTCATTAGGGAAGAAATCTTTAGGCTCAATAGGTGAGTCAGCACGATCCCATTTGATAGCATCTACATTGAGATACAACAGTTTGGACGGACTGGTTGGATTGTGAAGTGGTGTTGTCAAATCAATGGAGACCATATTGATGGAATGGAATAGATCTCCAGGACCACATGAAAAATCTCTACATCATCGATGCAGCTCTCATATCTGATATCTGGCTCTAATAGCATGGGAACAAATGGGTCCTATCTACGAGAATTGTGGATGACTTGATCCTCTCTATGCACTGGTTGCAATATGGGATCATTTGAATCGAGGATCTCCATGTAGGTAGGTGGATGGGAAAATAACATGTGATATATCACATTAAAGTTTGGTGGTATTCCCCTAAGGCAAGGATTGAGATTTATATCTCTACGCATATCCTCAGTCGTATAAGGTGTCTTGTGATGACGTAGGTAGGGAGGCACTAGATAGGATCTCTCTATTTCATCCTCTTCATCACTATCATAATACAATTCTTCAATTTCCCCCACTAGAATGGGACATTCTAGAAAATGCGGTCCCATATAGGCTATCTCCTAATCATTATCATTGATGTCCAGTAAAATTAGGTATAAGTGTCATAAATATGATACTACATTATAAACCGGCTCATCCTCATCGCCCGACTGATTATCAAGTGAAGACTCACTATCTACCAAGATATTCTCATGATATGTCTCGGTTGGCACTATGGTGACATAAGACACCATCCTACTATCTCTCTAGAATGTAGAAGGATTAGGGTGATATGGTTTGAAATCCACATCATCCCCCAAACTAAGGTACAAGCGATCTAAGGATGCTATGAGCAAATCATCTTACCCTTGTATCTTTAATCCCAGCCCGAACCTATCAGTTGCCAACTGATAACACAGATCAAGTGGAGTCCTATGTCCTTGTTCAAAAACACCAAGGCCATGCCCATGCCAATGATATAACTCAAAAATATGCATGGCATATTCAGGTTTGGATAAGTAATGAACATTCACTATGAATGGTTCGTCATCATCTTCATCCATGGGCATTCGCATTGGAAGTTGATCTAGCCCAGTGTAGATGAAGTTCATTTGATTGGGTGGCTCTCCCAATGAAACTATTGATCCAATAGGAAAATGATGAGCATGCGGTCAACCCATCTCTTATGAAACATCTATAATTGGTCCAAAGGTTACATTCTATACAATATATTCACCTAACCCGATGTTGGCCATATGAACAGTCACTCGTGATGCAGATGACCCTGTTGGTGATGCAGGCGAGGTAGGTTGAGGTACCTACTTGTCTTTGTCATGGGCTTCTTCCACTTCCATGGGATTGGGATCCTCTTTGGCAATTGGTTCGAGCACATGCTTATTTTACTTTTTTCTAATTTTCACCTTTAACTTCCTTTCATCCTGAAGCATCGTTGATGCAGTCAGTTTCAACGAAGTTGTTGTAGTGTGCTCAGAACTGATTGATACATATATCAATGTTTGAGTACACACTTGTTGTTTCCCTCCTGGATTCTTAACTGGTGACACTGGCTAGACGTCTAGGTGTGTTGATAGGAGTATGAAACCCCTAGGCAAATTCGATAGGTTCATGAATTTGAAATGTTCTTCATTTAACAACACTACGTGAACCTGTCCCTCATGAATATATTTTACACATTAATGTAATATGGAGGGAACACAATGCATTTCTCGAATCCAAGGTTTCCCAAGTAGGATGTTATATTGCATGGTGCCTTGGATCATATGACACGTCACGGAGATGGTCTTTAGGCCCACCTAAATAGCTAGGACAATTTTGCTAACCGTCGAGCATAGGGCATCGTTAAACGCTCTCAATGTGAAGGTGGTGGGCACAATATGTGACTTGGGAAACTTTAGATGACTCAATTTATTGGTCATTATTATATTTATTGATGAACCAATGTTGATCAAGACCCTCTTGAATGGCATGTGATTAACACATGCAATGATAAGTAACGGTGGGTCAGCCGTATCTATGGGAACCATCCTAATTTCATGATCATAAAATTGTATCATAGGCTCTTGGCACTATTGAATATGTCCCACCAAATTGGTGAATGTTTGAGCATCCTAGTACTGTACCTCGATGGACCTCATAATGTCTATGAGAGTCTCCCTATGCCTAGGGGACTATTGTATTAGCTCATAAATAGATAACTTTGTAGACATTGTCTACAGGTTTTGAACCAACTTGCTTCGTATGGTCACCACTAGTCTCATTGGTGGGCTTGGTATATTTTGAGCTGGCCACTGATTTGGCGTGGCTTGTATCCTTATAGGAGCTGTATCGCTCCAAATTTTTCACACCCTTACCTTCAGGCTATAGGATCCATGCCCGGAAGGGGGATGTGAAAAGGATGTCGCGGTACCTCGGACTGAGAGGACTTGCGAAGGTCCCGCCTCTCAAGGGAGGTGTATATTGGTGATTTTTCGACGGATGGTGGGTTCACCAGGAAACATTTAATGGCGCTTTCCACGCCTAGGTTGGGAATGTGTTTTATGTGTTCGTTTTAGCCTTAAGCATTCAAATCCTAGGTTTGGCCAAAATGCGTCTAAGCTATTCTATATGAAGATGCAAATTAAATGAATACAAAAAGCAAAATAAAACAAAAAATAGAGAAATTACAGAATATTAAAAGAAGAATACCTGATCCGGATGTCTGATGATGATTCTGATTCTTGAAGCAGTCAGGATCGCCTCTGATTTGATAGGATCGTCTGAGATCGGACAAGATCGTCTGAGATCTGACGAATTCGTCAGACGAATTCGTAGAGACCTGCAAACAGAGAAATAGGTGCAAAATACAGAAAATACAACTATCCTAACAGAGGGAAACAATGTAAAATGATAGCAATAATATCAAACTGAAACTTGAAAATAGAAACATGAATGAATTATGCTAATTTGATCACAATTATGGCTTAATTATGCATTTAATCTAGATGGGTGAACTCCAAAATGCAGAATAGCATAAAATACTGAATAAACTAGCTAATTACAGCATAAAACAACAGAGAAAAGGGATGAAGAAATGCAAACTTCAGGCATTGATTGCCTCAATGTTGACTGCAGTCGAAATCGTCTCGCATTGGTACGAAATCGTCTCTGATTCGACAGATCGCCTCCGATCCGAACAGGTTCGTCGACGACGATGTAAGCTTGCTCCGGCTGAAAAACAATATGGTACCCGCAACAAAATTGTATAGAACTAATGCAAAATAGAAACTTAGGATGTTTTAACATGTATGAAGTCAAGTTACAGGAATTTCAGCCAGGGGGTGCTAAGGGGAGGGCTTAGGATTAAATAGGCTTAGGAGGGAGGTTAGGAGGTTGGAGATCATCCCTATTTGGGAGATCTCCAATGGGGGAGGGTCTCTAACGGCGCAGACACGCTTCTGCCCGGATTAGAGGCCCGTTGGAACAGAAGCTAATTGTGCAAAATCAGTTTTGAGACAAGATCGTCTGGACGTCCTAGCCTAGACGAAATCGTCAGATCTGGGGCGATATCGTCTGATCGGCGACGATATCGTCAAACGGTCAAAACAACCTCTAAAAATGGCACGAAAAAGGGGGAAACGGATTACCCGACGGTTAACGGCGGTTTGGGAGGTTAAAATTTGAATTTAAATTATTTACTAGGATGAATGTAATTATTACAATTTCACTGCGCCAATTTTAGGGTGCTACATTTTGCCCCCTCTTTAGCGAATTTTTCGAAGAAAATGCGTTAAAGATGAGTTCTTCTCGATCTACGAGAAAGCAAAAATTATTCCCATTTTTAGGCGACGATTCTTGGTCGAATCGTACGACAGCTTACTATGGTGCCCCTCCGTGTTTTTACCCAAATCGAACGTTTGAGGTAAAAACGCGAAAAAGCAAAATTATTTTTAATTATTTTTGAATAAAATTAAGAAAAATAGGGTAAAACCCTAATTCATTTTTACTGTTCATTTTTCTGGTTTTAGAGCTCTGAAGCAAAAATGGTGGAGACGACGCACATATCAACAGAGGTCCGACGCAGGCTACGGGTAAGAGTCTAAACTTAACTTAGAATGATTTAATTTGAATTTACATGCTTTTTAGGTGAATTTTAATTAATTTTTGAGCATCGCGCCATTTTTGGGCCGTCGACGTCGTCGAGACGAAATCGTCCTGATTTCGACGAAATCGTCTCAATTTCGCCAATTTCGTCTAAGGGCGAAATCGACGAAAGGGGGACGATTTCATCAAATTAGGGACGATTTCGGCTTGCAAAATCGGAGACGAATCTGCTCAAATTTGGGACGATATCGTCCAATAGTGGACGATATCATCATTTGATTAAATTGAACTTATTTTACTTGCATTTTTAATCACTTGAGTTTGTTATTAATGATTGTTTGTTGTTTTGTTGTTTATGTTGCAGAGAGGATTGCTAAAGAGCAGGGAATGGAAATATGGAGGTTTGAGAGATGACTTGGCCGCTCTTACACAGGCAGAGCGGGATCACTGGCACAGGCCAGCTTACAGCATGTGGCAGAGATGCCACAAGTGTCTACAGACATGGGGCTACTGACAGCCCTAGCAGAGAGATGGTATCCGGGTTCTTCCTATTTTTGGCTACCTACAGGGGAGATGACTCCCACTTTAGAGGATGTATGGAGGATTCTAAGAATCCCCATACAAGGACGGTTGATCACTCCTACGGCCAATCAGGGCCATGCTATGGGGCGGTTGTGTGGTGACCCGAGCTTCACCCTGGAGAAGGGCAGAGTTAACATCGAGGCACTACGTCAGATGCCTGGGGCATCTAGACTCACACAGGTTTTAGCCGGAGTGGTTGGTGGACTTTTGCTGTGCCACCAGAGTGGGTGCAGGGTGCCATGGATGCTAGCAGATGTGATCTACGATATGCGAGACCATGGCTACAGGTTTTCTTGGGGCAGCTATGTTCTATGCCGATTGTACAGGATCCTGCATGGGGTCATGTACAAGGGCGGCCGATGTCTAGTGATGACATCGCTCCTACAGGTTTGGTGCTGGGAGCACATTGCAGTGCGGAGGCCGATAGGGCTTCCTCTGATAGGGATTGATGGGGAGAGGCCCCGAGTTTTCTACTGGTGGCTCCGGAGAGGGTCACAATGGCGGATCGACCTTTCGATGTCCCGGAGACTGCTAGATGACCTAGTCCCGAACAGATCACCTGGAGGCCATGGCGAGAGCACCCAGGGTGGGCCGAGGATGGACAGGAGTTAGCTCACGTTAGGCGAGTTTGCTGGCTACGGATGGAGAGGGGAGAGGTGGAGCTCCACCGCTATGACCGAGTTTTGTGATAGTTCGGTCTACAGTAGGGGATCCCATCTCTCAGGGATTATGAGTTTTCTCAGACTATCCGGGATAACACCATAGTTAGCGGGGCTCCAGACATGCAACGCTTCTGGAGTCAAGACTCGGACGATGCCCCCATTCAGCCAGTGGATGGGGACGACGCAGGGGTAGCCGATGGCTACGATGCCTGGTACGTAGGCATCCGCCCTCCTCGGATGACGAGGGCTCAGGGTCCGATACATGTAGTTGTGCGTCGGATAGGGAGGCAGTGCCAGGCGGCTATGGAGGCGGCCCAGGGTCACGATGGGAGAGAGCTGAGGAGGCCACAGGCACAGGAGAGGCCACGGCAGAGGGAGAGGAGGGAGGAGAGACCCCCTTCTCCATAGAGAGAGAGGCCACCATCGCCCGATAAGGGCAAGGGTGTCGACACAGGGGAGAGTAGCGAGACAGCTACTCTTCGAGCGGAGACGATCCATCTCCAAGCACAGGTGCACCTACAGGAGGAGGCTGCACGACATCGAGCTGAGGTTACACAGCTCAGAGACGAGATTGCATGCCTCAGGGCACGAGGCAGAGGGGCGAGCACTGGGGAGCTGACACGGGCTATTGCCCAAATTACTTTCTATCAGACATTGTACTATCAGTTGGTGCCAGAGGAGGATAGACTACCCCTGCCAGCTAACATCGTAGATCCGATCAAGATCGGGTCATCGAGGACTTCGTCTCGATCGATGACTAGGACTCGCAGTACTACACATACTACGATGGGGCCACCTCGTCCACCTCAGGGTAGGGGAGGAGATGAGGCTGAGAGCTCGAGGGGTTCTCGAGGCTAGAGTACTGCACTACATTGTACAGATTGATATATAGTTTTATTATTTTTGATAGAGGATTGAGTATGCCGAGGTACAGATTGTGGCATACCAATCCAGTTTTGATGATGTATATATACTGTTGATATATATAGATGAGATATTTTTGATCATATGACTTGTGTTATGTATTTTTATGATGCTTTTATGTTTGATTGATTGATTTGATGATATTGAGGATTCATGAAATTATGTCATTTTGGAAATATTATAATTTTGATGTCATGTTGTAATATTTTAAATGAAATAATCTGATGTAACAAATTGGTTGTTTGTGATGTAATGTGATAAAAATAAAAAGAGACTTCTAACAATAATTTCAAAGGACATTGTCGCTATTATAGACCATTTCATGGAGTCGCCGCTCACTCGGTCGTCAAGCTAATCCCAGTATAGAAATATTGTTAAAAGTAAAAGAGTGCTTAAGAGACTGCCTTAAGACTTTGGTGCAATGGTGCAAATGATGATGATGATGGTTTGTTTTTCAGATTTTCATAAAAATAGTATGCATGAAATAATGTTAAAATGATTTTTGCTAGGCATAAATTCCTAAGTGTGATAAAATTTTTGGATAATTCCTTAGGAATTATACCATCATTGCAAAATTGAAGGTTGACATAATGACATGAAATAATGATAATGTGTATGCTTTTAAAAGCATAATTTGTGTAACATAATGATTTAAGTCATATGGTTTTCATGATTTTTAAATAAATGGGGAATAAAAATTGTTACAATGGTTTGCGCTAGGCATAGAATATGTAGGTATAGACTTATACCATCATCGCGAAAATAAAAAAGAGATAGTTTTATTGCATGATTGATTTTTAATTTGTGAAAATATGAAGATGAGGACTTGCGCTAGGCATAAAATTCCAATTTTGGTTTTGGAACTATACCATCGTCGCGAAAGTCAACAGATATATATATTTTTTGATTGTATAGTTTTGAAAGAAATTTTGATTTTTCTATTATATAGTTGTCTTTATGCTAAACAACTGTACTTGAAAGAAGAAAATGAATTATTTCAAACAATTTGCAAAATATTTCAAAGTATTTTAAAGACAAAAGTTAGATTTATAAGGAATCCCATGTGCATATGTGAATTCATTTCCAATCTTGATTTATCATAATGATACACAAAATCTCTCAAATACAAATGTGTGTGCAATTGCTATGTTCATTTACCAGGTTTGAGCAAGATAATATGATACAAGTGATTTGAAGAAACCAAATAAGTGTTCATTAACCATGATGTAGATGCATATAACCATACTAGACTACTATGTAGGTCGGATTATCAAGAGCTAGCTAATCCATAAGTCTGTACAAAAGAAGGTCGCTAATGTGACAGACATATCGCCACGCTAGGAGTTACCCAAGGCCAAGCAGGTTGGGCACAAACCACCTGTTATGGGGCTTACCTCACGCTTTTCGAATAATTGAGAATTCCAGGGATTCAAGCTCATCAACCCTTCTTTTCTTTTCAAAGGGTAGGGAAAGGGATTTTATTGCTTTTGCTTTTGCTTTCTTTTTTTTTTTTTTTTCTTTTTGTATTTTTGCTTGATAATTGAGATAATGCTTGAAATATTGCTGTAATGATATAAAATAACATTTTTCTTTTTTTCTTTTTCTTGAACTTTTCTTTTCTTTCTATACTAGGGATACTTGCTCGGATTAGCTGTAGAGCAAGGGATTTTTATTCTAGGTAGGGGTGAGCTTGTCCTTTTGCCAATTCTCAAAGATTCTAGACCATGTGCATGATAGGATAGCAGGGGAAACTTTTCGCTCAAGAAACCACTTCTACTATGTAGCAAAACATGGAAATTACAAATATAATCATTTTATTGTGAAAAGATGTGCTTGGTTTAAGTAAATAACAAGATCAATTCTCTATGCTCAAACTTTATTTAATTGAATTTTGTGGACTTTGATATAAGAGAGATTAGTAATCATGCCAGATAAAATCAAGATATTTATTTTTGTGTTTGTGAAAGTGAGAGATTCCAAATAAATGCTAATTTATCCAAAATAATTTGAAACATATAACTGCAATAATTGTAAGAAAATATATATAAATAATTTTTGAGAAGTTTTGAGAATGTTGACTCTCTCTTTCTTCTTTATATTGTTTTGGTTTCGAAAGAGTCAAGAATATTGTTGTTTTTATTTTTTATTTATTTTTGAAAAAAATTAACAAGTGCCATAAATAAATGCAACAAATAGTTTTGAAGATTTTGATGATTATGAATGTTTTTGGTGTTTTTGAATTTATAAATTGAAAGAAATACAAGATAGTGATATATACAAGGATGAAATGACCAAATTTATACATAGTAACGTTTAAGATGCAAAATATTCATGGGTTCTTTAAGTTCTTTACCATCTAAGGTAGATAATTTGTATGCTCCTGATTCAAATTTAGCAGTAATAATGTATGGTCCAAGCCAGTTGGGCTCAAATTTACCTTTAAGGTCCTTAGTTGCATTAGTATTTTTTTTTATTTTCTTTTAAAACAAGGTCGCCGATCTCAAAGGATCGATGACGAACTTTTTTAGCATATGATCTTTTAAGCTTGTTTTGGTAGGCACGGAGATGCTCCAAAGCATTGATGCATTTTTCATCTAGGAGTTCCAGCTGATTGAGTCTGCCAGCTCGATATTCATCTCCTACTTCGGTATCTTGAAGTAGTAGAGCCAAAGAAGGAACTTCTAATTCAAAGGGAAAAACTGCTTCAGCACCATAAACCAAAACAAATGGTGAAGTTCCAATGGGGGTTCGAACACTAGTTCGATAGGCCCACAAGGCTGGATATAATTGAATGTGCCAGTCACGGCCAGTTTTATTGACCAATATTTTGAGGATTTTGATTAAGGTTTTGTTAGATGCTTCTGCTTGACCATTACCCTGAGGATAATAGGGAGTGGACCAACGATGTTGAATCTTATATTTTTGGCATAATTTTTTAACATCTTTATTTTTGAAACAAGTTCCATTGTCGAGATGAGATTTGCAAGAATTCCAAACCTACAAATGATTTGATTAAAAATAAATTTAGAGACTTGTGTGCCAGTGCAGGAAGCTAAAGGCATAGCTTCAACCCACTTCGTGAAATACTCAGTGGCGGTTATGATGAATTTGTGTCCATCGATGACACAGGATTGATTTTGCCAATAATATCTAAGCCCCATTTTGAAAAGGGCCAAGGAGATGAAATAGCCTGCAGCTTCTTGTGCAGGCGCATGGACAAGGTCAGCATGTTTCTGGCACTTGTCGCAATGGCGCACATACTCATGTGCATCATTCTCCATGGTAGGCCAAAAGTATCCTATCCGAAGGAGCTTTTTAGCAATGACACTACCACTGAAGTGTCCTCCACAAGATCCATCGTGGGCTTCACTCAAGGCTGATTTGGATTCTTCTAAATTTAAACATCTTAATAGGATACCTTCAAAAGATCTCCTATATAAAGTATTGCCAATTATTACAAATCGACTTGCTCGTCTACGTAATAACCGACGCTGGTTTCTATTAGAATTGGCAGGGAAAGTCCCATTTTGGAGAAAATCAAATATGTCCATATACCAAGGTTCAGGAGTAGTTTCATTGATTAGAAACACATCCAAAGGTTCTAAGCATGACTTATTTGAAGTGGGTTCCTGGAGTCGACGAATAATGATAGTGGCATATTCGTCATCTAACTCCAAGGGTAGGAGAGATGCAACTACGGCCATAGCATCAGCTGCACGGTTGCAAGTTCTAGGAATAGCTTCCAAGGTAACTTGATCAAATAGAGACATTAATTGTAAAACATAGGCCTTATATGGGCACAGTTTATCATCTCTCGGTCTGATAAACTTCATTAATTTGGTTTATAACCAGTTGAGAATCACCAAAAACTAACAGATGTTTAATTTTTAGCGCTAAGGCAGCTCGTAATCCAAGGATTAGAGCTTCATACTCAGCAGTATTGTTGGTGCAAGCAAATGTCAATTTGAAGGACAGAGGAATAAGATGTTTTTGCGAGGATATTAAAATAATACCCGCACCAGCCCCACTCATGCATCGGGCTCCATCAAAGTATAAGGACCATTGTTCAATATGGTCTGCCTCTAATTGAAGGCATTCATCAGGAAACTCAATGATGAGGGGATGGGTAGACTCTAAGGGTGCAGCAGCTAATTGATCTGCTATGATTTGACCCTTAACAGACTTTTGTCCTATGAATGTGAGATCAAACTCGCTTAGAGCAAGAACCCACTTGGCTGTGCGACCCGATAAATAAGGTCGACTCATGAGATACCTCAAGGGATCATATTTGGCAATGACATAAGTTTTTTGACTAAGCATATAATGTCATAATTTTTGCGTAGCAAACACGACTGCTAGACATAGTTTCTCTAATGCTGTATAGCGGGTTTCATAACTGATGAAGGTTCGGCTAATATAATAATTAGCACGTTCTCTCTTTTCATCATCAAGTCGAGCTAACATAGCTCCTAAGGCATAATCAAGCTGAAATATATAGGAGAAATGGGCGATCAGGTTTAGGTGGTGAAAGCATCGGTGGATTAAGGAGGTATTGTTTGAGAAGTTCAAAAGCTTCTCTACATTCGTCGTCCCAATTAAAAGGGACATCCTTCTTAAGGAGTTTAAGAAAGGGACCGGTTTTGTCCGCCAGCTTATCGATGAAGCGATGGATGGCTTGAAGCTTACCTTGTAAACTTCGTAACTCAGATATATTAGTAGGTGCGGGCATATCGATGATAGCCGCAATCTTGAGAGGGTCGATTTTGATACCACGTAAAGAAACTAAAACCCCTAATAGTTTACCGGACTTAACTTCGAATATGCATTTTGTTGGATTTAATCGAATAAGATATTCTCGTAATCGATTAAAAACTTTTCTCAAATCATCTAAATGATTATCTTCAATAATAGAGCGAGCTATAATATCATCTACATAATCATGTAGGATATCATGCATCATATCATGAAAAATATAGGTCATAGCTCGTTGATAGGTTGCACCTACGTTCTTTAAGCCAAATGGCATCACTTTCCAACAAAAAGTACCCCAGGGGGTAATAAAGGCTGTTTTAGCCTGATCTTCAGGAGCTATCCTGATCCGATTATAACCGGAGAATCCATCCATTAAGGACATCATCCCACTCCCGAAAGTAAAGTCAATGATTTGATCCATGTTTGGAAGAGGAAAGTCATCTTTAGGGCATGCAACGTTAATATCTCTAAAATCTGTGCAAACCCTAACTTTGGTAGCTTCTTTTTGGTAACTGGAACTACATTTGAGATCCATTCAAAGCATAATCAATAGCTTGTATAAAGACAACATTCAAGAGTTTTTCTAACTCCCCTTTGACTAGCAGAGCCACTTTGGGATGCATTTTTCTAAGTTTTTGTTTAACAGGTTTAGCATCCGGATGGACCACTAGATGATGCATGACTACAGAAGGGTCTAGACTTGGCATATCTTCATATGTCCAAGCGAAGACATCTTCATACTCTTTAAGGAATGCAATATATTGTTCTTGTTTTTCTTGACTTAATTCTGATCCAATATTGATTATGTGAGGATTATCCTCAGTTCCAATATTAATTTTAATGACGTTTTCTACCTCCATGTGTAGATCTCTTTCAAAATTAGGTGGGGTAGGTGAAACGCCCAATTCTTGTAATTCTTGTAAGGTTAATTTGGATAATTCATCTTGAGGATTAGTGGTCTCAAGTTGGGCTATAGTTGGTATAGAACCATCAAAATAAAATCCATTGTGTAACATCTCTTCAACGGAGACATCATGGAAGATATCTCCTTCCAACTCTTCATCGAGGTCAGCAATCATTTCAGGGTAAGCTATGGATAGCATGTTACATGTAAACGACTGATTTTTTAGAGGCAAATCAACATGCCTATCCAAATAATCTTGATAACATATGAGGTGATCATCATCTTCAAAAGGAAAGGGTTGACCCTTACTAGGAAATAGGCCCACACCACAAGGAGGCCACGGTTCTACCTCGAAAGGTTCTTTCATGCCATTTTGGAAAGGTCCCAAGCCTTTCCCTTTATATCCCATTTTAAGCATCATGGGTTTAGCTTTAATATATTCATTGGTAAAATAACACCGAGCATATCCCTCATGATGAGTTTTGATATTCCGAGGGATTCTTCCCTAGTCATATCCTTTATAAATGAAGGCACAACTCCCGACTTGGTAAGTACTTCCCATAGGTTGTGGGAGGCCCAAAGTACGAGGAGATGGCGGCAAGTTATTTAAAAGAATTGAATCTTGCATGAAAGCATTTGTTTTTTCTGATATTAAGATTGTGGATAAACCCGGTAAAAGTTCATCAGAAAGAGCATAAGATGTGGAAGGATTATTCCCTATATCTTTAGATGTGGAAGGGATGATAGATGTGTCTATAGGTTTTGAATTTATAGGGATAGAACATGAAGGATTGGTTGTAGATTTAAGATCTTTTTGAGGTTCTAGAGTGATTTGTTTAGAAGATTGTTGATCTATATAGGAGGATGAAATTAATGGAGGGGAAATAGGTGAAGTTATGGGTGTGTGTTTCACACGTTTAGATGAAAAATAAGAACTAGGATGTGTGGATGACAGAGCGGGGCAAAATTGCACTCCAACAGGTTCTCCCAAAGCACACATATCAAAGGGTCTAGGGTCACCATGGATAGTGACCAACTGATTTTTAAATTCAAATTTAACACATTGGTGTAAAGTTGATGGGACCGCTCGCATCGCATTGATCCAAGGGCGACCCAAAAGTATATTGTACGATGTCGGGCAATGTACAATAAACACGGTTGTTTCTAGGGTTCTAGGACCAACTTGCAAGGGGATGGTAATAACTCCACACGTTTCTTGTGTTTCGTCATTAAAAGCTTTGATAATCATATCAGTTTTCTTCATTTCATCACTTCTAAAGCCAAATCGTTGGTAGAAGTCAAAAGTGCAAATGTTTAGAGATGAGCCATTATCAATCGAGACTCGTTTGACAGCTACATCTCCAATTAGAGCAGTAATATATAAGGGATTGTCCTTATGTAAACTGTGTTGTGGGATATCTTTATCCCGAAAGTCAATACAATCAACCTCTCGAGTGATGATAGTATTGGCCATAGCTTCAGGTTGAATGTTTTGAGGTACCATCATTTGGCTTAATGTAAGCATCAACTCATCCCTATGGGTGGGAGAGGATCTTAACAAATCCAAAAGGGAAATTCTGGCCGTAGTATTGGATAATTGCTCATTAATATTGTAAGGGGGTTTAGGTTGAACATTAGGAGCATGATTCCCTTTATTGGGATTTTTCAAAACGAATGGAGCCGATCCATCATTCTGATTTGGTTCTTGTTGAGAATTTTGAGCCTGTTGTCGGGTAACGACTCCAATGGTACCTACAATGTTATATTGAGGACGTTGAACTGGTCTCGGTCTAGCATTTATGGCTTGTTCATTAGAGAGGAATTGATTAGAAGAAGGTCGAGTAGTAACTCTTCTAGGAAATGGTTCTTCTGGAACCATAGCATCTGTGATGGGTTGAATAGGATCCGATTCATTTTCAGAACTATTCGATTGGTTTGAAGTAATGTCTAGTTCACTTTCAAGTATCCGATTCTATATCACTAGAATCCAAAGTTTGAAAATTATGTAAGGGCCTGGTCGTAACCAGGGATAAGGTTGTGTCAAATATTTGAGGATCCCGAACAGGTAATTGTCCGCTAATGGTTCCTACATATCGGGTAGGAGGGGGAACATTATGATGTTCGATTTGATTGGCTACCTCTTTACCATGTCTTGGTAAAGGGTGTTGAAATATGTCTAATGTTTGATTAGCATTTTGATTTTGATTTTGGGGAATGGTCTTTTGAGTATTATTAGGAGCATTTTGTTTAGGTTGGAAGGCTTGCACCTCCATTTCATTATTATCAATCAAATCTTGTATTTTATGTTTCAACCTTTTACAAGCGTTGGTAGAGTGTCCAGGTCCTCTATGGAAATCACAATGTAAGTCAGCTCTGTATCCGGGTATAGTTGGATCAGGTTCCTGGATAGTCGGTAATTGGATCAAACCTCTTTCGAGTAATTGAGGTAAAATAGTTGATAAGGGTTGATTCAATCTAGTAAATTCTCGAGGAGGTTTGTCGAGGAGGTTTCAATATAAATTTTTCTGTTGTCTTCGTTGCATTGATATTAGCAACATTTCTATCGTCAATGACTCCATCACCAACAACTTGTTTGTTTTTATATTGATTTCTGGATGTTTTCTCATCATCCTTCTTCCTAAGTTGGCCTCTCCTAATGAGGGCATCTTCTACTCTTCGAGCTAAATCTATAGCTTGATCGAAGGTAGTTAAAGTAGCAATTGATAGCTCATAAGATATTTGTTCTTGTAAATTATTGATAAAAATGTCCAACATTTCCCTATAAGGTAGCACAAAGTGCAGTTTTCCTGTCAATTGCCTCCATCTAGCTAAGAAATCGGCAAAACATTCATCCTTGTCTTGTTTTAAGTTGTATAAATCTTTAATGGTTACATGCCTCTCGATGTAGGCACTAAATTGATGGACAAAAGATTCAGTTGTTTCTTCAAAGTTTCTCAAAGAATGAGTGGGCAATTGATAGTACCACTCTAATGCCATTCCACCTAAACTTTTCGGGAACATTTTTAGTAATAGCAAGTCATCATGTGATATATCATGACATGCTATCCTAAACATGCGAAGATGCTCTATGGGATCTTCGGTTCCTTTATATATAGGCAAGATGGGCATGGGAAAATGCTTAGGGTATGGTTGAGCTACAACTATGGGATCCAAAGGTTGACTACATATCTCTCGATAATTGTACGAGGGACGGTAGGGATCTATCTCGTCCATACGCGAAGCTAACTGTTTCACCATGGCTTCCAGATTACTAGTTTGCCCACCATATTGGTTTGGTAGGGCATTGACATGGGTTTTGTGAGCATATGATGGAGGGACATGAAGATTAGATGCTATGTTGCTATTGTGTAAATTGTTGGTAGGAAAAGTGTTATGAAGGAATTTTGAAGTTGTATTATGTTGTATTCCAGATTGTTGAAAATTGGTGTTTGGCTTCGTTTTAGGTTTTTGTTTACTTGAAGCATATTGCTCAATAGTTTGGCGAAATAAAGTAGTGAAGGAAGTTTTCTTTTGTGTGGGAATGATTTTAGGTTGAATAACAGGTTCCTTAGGAGGTTGGATAACCCGTTGTTTTGACATGTTTTGCATCATAGTGACCATATCTGTATTGGATGGCCCAGCCTTATCACTTTCTTGATCAATGAAAGACAAGGGATTAGTGCGCACATCATACATATATTCCATGGCTGCTTGAGTGTTACTAATTTGCCCTTTATCAATACGAACTGCCACATTAAGGGCGTCAATGTTATCATTGAGAAATTTCTTGAAATGATCTACGTTGTCAAAAGCAATAGTTCCATCTGGAGCTACTCTAGGGGATGAGGGTCCATCCTCTTTAACACTTCCTTCTTGTTCATTATCTTCACCTAGGTCATGTTCTGGTTGATCTAGAGTTTTTCCTTCCGGAATTGGATCTTCAGGAAGGACATTTGGGTCTCTAGTTGTATCTTGTAACCAATCTTCTTCTTCTCCTATAGTTTCTTTACCATTCCTAAGTTTAGGCATTGTGCTTTAATTTTGATTTCAGCAAATATATATATATATATATATATTATATATATATATATATATATATATATGCAACAAGTTTAAGAGGTATATATTAATTATATACCTACTACAATATTTAAAATGAAATGTTTAAGTTTTTGCTATGTTTTTTAGTTTTTCTTTGTTTTTGAAATAATATTGTAAAGACAACAAATAACACAATAAATGCAAGAAATAAGACTGAAAGTAATAATCTAGTTTTCTATAAACAATTTATAAATATCATTAATGGGCTCGAGTTCTTCAGGAGTCATGAAGTGTTCTTCTTCAAATTGAAAGTTTTCTTTTAAAAATTTAATGAAAAGAGCTATAGTGATATTATCTGTCTCAGATGCTGGTTGATAGAAGTAAAGCTCATGGCAATACTCTCGATATAACACAACTCGAGGAACTCTATTCCATATTTCCCTATCTGTAAGAACAACCTCTTGGTCTTCTACAAGACCTAGGAACTGGTGTACAATGGCTGCGTTCTCGAGGTATTCCTCGAAGGTGAACAATTCTGAAGATACAAGAGCTCTCCTATAAGCTAACCATCTATGGCAGGCTCTCTGAAGTTCATGATAAAAGACAAGTTGATGAGGATCCAGGATTCTATCTAGGACTAGCCTCTTGATTTGTTTAAGTTCTGTTGACCTAGATGAGATGACACTAAGTCTTCTATCAAGTTCGTCCCACAAGAGTTGATTTCTATCTGTTTCAGGCACACTAAGTACATAATTGATTTCTATGGCTGCCAAATGGTTTTCTACATTTATAGTAACTGCTAATATTTTCTTAGGAGCTACCATCTAAACATGATATTAAATTTAAATGATCTAAAATGCATCTATGTTTTAGTTGTTTTATTTTTTTTTTTTGTTTTCAAAAGGTTTACAATGCATTCACGTCGGGTTCACCAAAATGTATCGCTCCAAATTTTTCACACCCTTACCTTCAAGCTATAGGATCCATGCCCAGAAGGGGGATGTGAAAAGGATGTCACGGTACCTCGGACTGAGAGGACTTGCGAAGGTCCCGCCTCTCAAGGGAGGTGTATATTGGTGATTTTTCGACGGATGGTGGGTTCACCAGGAAACATTTAATGGCGCTTCCACGCCTAGGTTGGGAATGTGTTTTATGTGTTCATTTTAGCCTTAAGCATTCAAATCCTAGGTTTGGCCAAAATGCGTCTAAGCTATTCTATATGAAGATGCAAATTAAATGAATACAAAAAAGTAGAATAGAACAAAAAAATAGAGAAATTAAGCAATATTAAAAGAAGAATACCTGATCCGGATGTCCGATGATGATTCGATTCTTGAAGCAGTCAGATCGCCTCTGATTTGACAGGATCGTCTGAGATCAGACAAGATCATCTGAGATCTGACGAATTCCACGAATTCGTCAGAGACCTGCAAACAGAGAAATAGGTGCAAAATACAGAAAATACAACTATCCTAACAGAGGGAAACAATGTAAAATGACAGCAATAATATCAAACTGAAACTTGAAAATAGAAACATGAATGAATTATGCTAATTTGATCACAATTATGGCTTAATTATGCATTTAATCTAGATGGGTGAACTCCAAAATGCAGAATAGCATAAAATACTGAATAAAATTGCTAATTACAACATAAAACAACAGAAAAAAGGGAGAAGAAATGCAAACTTCAGGCACTGATTGCCTCAATGTTGACTGCAGTCGAAATCGTCTCGCATTGGTACGAAATCGTCTCTGATTCGACAAGATCGCCTCCGATCTGAACAGGTTCGTCGACGACGATGTAAGCTTGCTCCGACTGAAAAACAATATGGTACCTGCAACAAAATTGTATAGAACTAATGCAAAATAGAAACTTAGGATGTTTTAACATGTATGAAGTCGAGTTACAAGGAATTTCAGCCAGGGGGTGCTAAGGGGAGGGCTTAGGATTAAATAGGCTTAGGAGGGAGGTTAGGAGGTTGGAGATCATCCCTATTTGGGAGATCTCCAATGGGGGAGGGTCTCTAACGGCGCAGACACGCTTCTGCCCGGATTAGAGGCCCGTTGGAACAGAAGCTAATTGTGCAAAATCAGTTTTGAGACAAGATCGTCTGGACGTCCTAGCCCAGATGAAATCGTCAGATCTGGGGCGATATCGTCTGATCGGCGACGATATCGTCAAACGGTCAAAACAACCTCTAAAAATGGCACGAAAAAGGGGGAAACGGATTACCCGACGGTTAACGGGTGGTTTGGGAGGTTAAAATTTGAATTTAAATTATTTACTAGGATGAATGTAATTATTACAATTTCACTGCGCCAATTTTAGGGTGCTACAGGAGCACAAGGTTGATTCGGCTACTCATATCTCCCATGCCTAGTAACAACATTAACCATACCTATGAACCCCTATGTAGGTGGTTCAACGTGCACTTGGTTGACCTGGCTAATGTTGTTGCATGATACCTCATGGTTTGGCAATGGATTTTTATAAATCCCCATGTTTTTTATTGTCAAGAACCAATGGGTTATTCGGCACTAGAAGATCACATTTATCGATCATATTCTGCACAATATGTTTGAAGTACCAACACACTTTGATGTCATGAACCTTTGCATGATGGTAGATGCAAAATAGATCATCCTGATACCCCTTTGACTTGGGCTGATTAGGATCAACCAGCTTAATCTTGGGCAACCTGATTACCTTAGCCTTGCATAAATGATGAAATATTGATGTTAATGATTTTGTCAAAGGAGTGAACTCATGATGCAGGAGTTGTTATTTTTTTTTGCCCTTATAATTATTATTGCACTTTTTTTACTGTGTAAGAGGAGGTTGGGCCTGATAATTCTACTTTTGTTGATCCTTATCCTCTCCTTGGAGGTTTAACCTCACTTGATTGACATGGGCCTACTTGCCCTAATATTTCATGGAGATTTTCTTGTGCTCCTCCTTCTTGTTCTTGAGCTTCAAGTTGCCCTCTTACAACTTGATATCCTTAATTAATTTGGCTTGTACCAAAGCTTCCTCGAATATCTAGTACTATTGCAATTGAAATAATAACAAGATGTGCTTGGCACAAATCTTCATGAACATTCAGGTTAGTTCTGTGGTAGTAATGGGGAATGACAATTTTACCATTAATATCCTCCACCTATTTCCATACTATTCAATTGGATCATCATTGTGCTGAGCTAGCACAACCAGTTTGAAAATGTTAGCTTACTTCCTGGCACCAAAAGAAAATCATTCTAGAAATGCATCAGCCAGTTGTTCAAAACTGGTGATATTGTGCTTCTTTAGCTGATTAAACCACTCCCAGGCTAGGCCTGAGAGGGTTGTGATGAATGTATGCAAAAGCAAGGAATTGTTGCTTGCAATATGGAAGTATACGTCCAAAAATCTTATGACATGCTCTTGCACATCTTTGTCACCTTTGAATTTATCTTACCTAGGCATGACAAAATGCTCAGGATATGTTGGAGTAGGCACCGAGGGGTCCAAAGGCTTGTTATGAATATTTCTCAATTTCAGATTTTGAAAAGTTATTCTTTTACCTTCTCAACTAAGGCCTTATAGGCATGCGAGGATAGAAAATCCTCCTCCCTAAGCTGACGCAGGGGTGATCTTGGAGGTACATTCTTCCTCTATCAAGGTGGAGGATGTTGCTCTTCATCCTCCCCAACTTGGGAGTCTTCAGGATAATCTTGATCATTTTCCTCTCCCTCTTCTTCCTTATATTGTTGTTGCCTCTCATATTCGAATGGTGGTGGTTGTTATCTTTGTAGGGCACTAATATGATTGTGATCATCTTTGCACTCTTGCTGCACAACATCTTGTGAAAAAGCCTTCCTATTCATGCATTCTCCTTTCTCAGTGTGAGTGTATAAACCAGCCTTGGCTAGCCTATCCTTCTCTACATGCTCTTTTTGGGCAAGGATGCATTCCTCATGCATGCGTTGCTCATATAGTCTTTGTCTAATGAGCCTTTGCACCTAATGATTCTCATCTTCGATGCACTATCTCTCTAGGTGAGTATCATCCAATTTATCTTGGAGGAGCTGTCATCGTTGCTCGGATATCGGTCTGTGTGATCTATCAAGGTGATCGATCGTAATAGGCCTCTTGTATTCATGCTTTGTGTGAGCGATATTATGGGTTTTGTACCCATATAAATGATTTGCAACAATTTTTCTTTGTCCATGAAGATGATATTGGTGTCATTCTAAGGCCCGTGCTTTATGCCACCATGCATGGATGGTGGATGTGTTTGTCACATGAGGGTGCTTGGAACCCTCTCCATGCTCTCTAGAAGTCCTAATATAACCTCAATTATGCTCACTCGAGGCACGAGTGGGTGGAGCCTAAGGCTTATAGTCTAGTTGTTCAAGGACGCTACATAAGCCATCCAACTATTTGGATCTCCATCGCTTGTGTGGTGGTGTGCCATTGGCTCCCACCTTGGCCATATCAATAGTGATATTTTGAGGTTCACTACGTGTGGGAGTCTACATAGGCCTATGCTTAGCGGTAGCCCTATTTGCATGCCCCTAAATGGGTGGGTCTCTATCCTATCTGTACTTTGAATGTGGAGCCATGGATCATCCTACAAACCTCTGACGTAGGGGTACCAACTTGGACCCTTGTATAACATACTCTTCGGCTGATCTCATGGATGTGCATGCAATGCGATCCTGATAATGGCTTCTGAGTGGAACACCCTCATGCTGAGAGGCTCCATGCTCTATTATGTGCCTAGAATAATGCATAGGAACTCCTTTATCGTGGGTACACTTAATAGGTTCCCCTCATGTTGAATTGTCTCCTCTAATTCTTGTCGAACGACATTCATGAAATGCATGTGGGTGAGGGTTCAACATATTTTATGAATCTGTTGGGGTTTGTTCATTGACATTAGGCTTATGCCTTTTTTGACCACCTCGTGTCTCCACCATGGTGCACCTAGCATCTAGATTTATCTTTTATTATGCATACAAGGTATACAATGGTGATTATCTCTTTTACAATTTTAAATGAGCCCTAAACTATTTTATGTTGTTTCAATGATTTTTTGTATCAGTATTAAAAACTCTTGTCATGTTTGAAAGCTTTTTGGATGATATTCTCAATTTAATTGGCTTTTTGGAT
>JAQPPZ010010733.1:0-35877 GCA_028583015.1 Wollemia nobilis
ATATCCTAGTGAAGCCATATCCTCTTGTATCATGAATTCTACAATCCATTGCCTTGTGACCAAACTCATTACATGAATAGCAATATCCTTGGAAAATTTGTTCTCTTCCATATACCTGTCTTTCATGTGATCTACACTATGAAGCCATATGCCCAAATCTTTGACATGAGAAGCATCTCCCATTGAAGCTTCCTTCCCTAGACCTCATTGGTATCCTATTCTGATTGTTGTTCCATATATATCTTCTTTACCCATTGTCCTTGTTGGACTCACTGCAATCTGACTCATCATTAGAAGTTTCACTTTCACTTGCATCTGAGAATCCCTCTTCTAAAGTATCTTCTTCTGATGTTGTTTCTTCTTGAAGACTTGAAGTAGACTTTTGCTTTTTCATATTTCTTTCCAAAACCAAAACCTATTGAACATGATGTTCTCTTATATCCAAAAATGAACTTATCCAAGTTCTTAGAGTTATTTATGAAATTCTTCATCTTGATCTTGGAGTACTATAAATCTTTCTTTAGAGTAACCACTTCTTGTTCTAACTTCTCACATTCCAAAATATTTACTTCTAACTTATCCTGGAACTTACTTGCCTTAGCCTTTAACTTTTCTATGTCCTCTATGAGCAATAATATTTCTTCATCACATTCTTGAAAGTGACTTTCAAGCTTAGATTTTTGCTTTCTTACCTTCTTTATTGTGTCAAGGGCATGGATAAGTTCTCCCTTGAGATCATAACCATTCTCTATTGAGTAGTCTTCTATTTGTTTGCCTTTTTCCATATCATTTCTTTCTTTTGACTCACTTTCTATAGGATCACTCAATTATTCATCTTCTAAAGCCATTAGAAGATTCTCATTTGATCTATCAAGTGCATCTTCAAAATCATCATCACTGACACTAAAACCATCTCTTGTGCAATCATATTCAATATGTCCAAATTTACCACATCTAAAACACTTAAGAATAACTGGAGTCTTTTTCTTAGTTTGATCCTTTTCTTCAATCATGAACAAGACTTCATCTCTATCATTGTATGAAAAACTAGCATCACTATCAAATAAGAACTTACTTGCATTATCCGCATAGTAGCTTTTATTTTGCCTTTGGAAAAATTTCTTTCCTTTTTTTTCTATCCATCCTTGCCTTTCTTCTAGTACTTGTGTCTTTCTGATTCCCTGTACTTGTGATCCTATTTTTCTTCATCACTATTGTACTTTGGCTCTTTGCACTTTGTTGCAAAATGTCCAAAATTGCCACAATTAAAGCACTTAACTGATCTTATATATATTGGTCTTTTGAACCCTTTATCTCTTCTACCATAGTTAGCTTATTCATCACTAGATGACTAACTGCTTGATTCTATTTTTTTTCCCTTTTTATTTTTGTCCACTTTGAAAGCAGCTTCTTTTGGAGGAATAGGATCTTTTTTTCTTATATCAAAAGTAGTAAGCATAACAACAAAATAAATCCTTATCAAATAATCACTATCAATTGATGTTTCTATAGCATAAACCTTTTCATTATAACTTTTTGGAAGAGTTCTCAAAATATTATCACAAGCATCTGATTCATCAACCTTCATTCCAAGACCTCTCATCTCATGTACAAGTTCATCAATCTTACTGAGATAATCACAAATATTTTCATCATCTCTTATTCTTAAGTTCTCAAATTCTCCTTTGAGATTTATGATCTTAGATTTCCTAACACCTTTATCACCCTCATATATATCATGTAGTAGATCCCACATATCTTTTGTTGTTTTACAATCCATAACCTTCATAGATTCTAATCTACCGAATCCTCTTATAATTGCATTCATACCTCTTGAATTTGCATGCATTATAATATTACCTTCCTTATCTATTGGAGGATTGACTGTAGAATCATATCCAATTTCCACTGCATCCCAAACTTCATTTCCAAGTACCATTAGGTAAAATCTCATCAGCATACACCAATACAAGAAGTCACTTCCATCAAATACTGGTACTTCATTATTGAAGGACCCATCCTTTTGATCTTTGTGATCCATTGTGTTCTTAGACCATTTTTCCTTCAAGCTGTCAACCTCTTCTGAATGAACCCACTTTGATAACAATTGAAGAACACAAGCTTATACTGAGAGGGGGGGTGAACAGTTTAAGACTACTTTTTACTTTTCTTCTCAAATAAATATTATGTAGTGTATAGATAGCAGTATCAATAGCAATAATTAAAGCAATGCATAAAAATCCACATACAATAGAGACACATATTTAACGTGGTTCACCCAATGTGGGCTACCTCCACAGAGAAAATATTTCTTCTAAATATTTCTCAAATAATCTCTTGGGAATATTTTCCAAATTACAATGTTTATGGACCTCGGTCCAAAGGAGATGTTGATCCCATAAATATCAAGTTTGTGGATCTCTTCCATAAAATAACTCTTTCCCCTTCTACTCTGGCTAGTGATCTTCTAGAAGACTATGTCTCTCTACTACACTGACTTGTGGATCTCTCTCCACTTGAAGACTCCTCACTTAGATCTGTCTTCAATTGTCCTGGTTGCTAGATCTCTATCCACTAAGACTCTATCCTCTATACTTTATCACCTCCAAAGCTCTGCCTCAATACTGTACCAAACATAGTTTAGTATTTCTAGTACATTTATGCTCAATCTCTTGCACTAAACACAATATAGTACGTCTGGTACAATTATGCTCAATAGGTTCACTTAGAACCTAATCAAATCTACTCAATAAGTTCACACAAGAGTTGTCCAAATCTGCTCAACAGGTTCGCACAAATCCTATCAAATATATTCAACAGTTTCACACAAGACATGTCCAAATTTTCTCAACAGGTTCACACAAAACCTATCCAAATATGCTAAACAAGTTCACACAAAACCTGTCCAAATATTCTCAACAAGTTCACATAGAACTTATCCAAATTTTCCCAACAAATCCTCGCTATGACTTGCTCAAATCTTCTTAATAAGTCGTCTCTAGGACTTGCTCATATTTGCTCAATAAGTCCTCTATAGGGCTTGTTCAAATCTACTCAATAATTCCTCTATAGGACTTGTTCAAATCTGCATAGCAAGCTTTCATAAAAGCTTAACCCAAAATAGTCCACAAGTCTTCTCAAAGACTTGTCTCAATCACATAGAATCATAAAGAGAATTTTTGGAGACTTAATATGTTCTAGGATCAATGCACAATCAATATCTCAAATCAATCTCATAAAAGCATAAAGAGAATTGTTAGATACTCTATATATTCTATACTCAAATCCCAATCTCAAATCAATGGAAGCATCAACAAAACTATTAGGGACTATATATGTTCTATACTCAGATCTCAATATCAACTCAAATCAACCTCAATATCAACTCAAATCAATCTCAACTTATATCAGAATATTGAATAGTTTGTTTCTAGGAAATTGAACAACCAGTCACCTCAACTCAATGAACCTCCATCTTGATTTCACCCAAGTTGTGCCCGAAATGGGCTTTCACCTGGACTTGCACTTGCAATGTGCTCTTGCTAACATTTTCACATGGGATGCACTCAGAAAGGGAGTTTCTCCCTAAAATTGGTTCAAAAAGAGAGTTTCACCTCAAGCTAGGGCAAAAATAGAGTTTCACCCCAAACTTGGGTAAAATAGTATTTTCGCCCCAACCTTGCCTCTTTGCAATGACTTTGCCTAGGAGGAGTTTGCACTACCAAAAGTGGGGCCCATATTTGAAACTATATTTCACCAAGAAATGAAGTGAAAAGGAATTTCACTATAAATAGGAGCGAAACTACTAGCAAAGTAATTTTACCAATGAAATGTCTAGGAAGTGTTTTCGCTAGCGAAATGCCTAGGAAGTGTTTCCACTAGCAAAATACCTAAAAAAAGGATTTTCGTTGTGCATGGGGGTGAAAAGACATTTTGTTGTGCATGGGGGAAAAAAGGTATTTCGTTGTGCATGGGGGCAAAAAGGCATTTCGCTTGGATTTTTCCCTAAACTACATCTATCAAACACAGAAAAATTTTCAACAAAATTTTTAATGTGGTGAAAATGCTCAAAATGAATTTCACTGGAAAAATTGTTTACATATTTCAGGTAAATTTTTACAAAAAATTAATGTGGAAAAAATGTCAACACTCTTATGGAATGACAAATGTCCATTCCTTTTACCATATAAAGTAATTTTATAAAAGCTATTTTTTATATATATATATTTTTGACTTTTAATTTTTTTCTTTTTTTTAACTTTTTAATTTATTAAAGTTTAACTTTTAAATTTTTTGACTCTCCTTCTAAATTTTCCCATGAATATTTTCTCATGGAACATAAGAGGGCTCAATATCTCCTCAAAGAAAAGGTTATTAGCTTCTCTAAGGACCTAATTTTTTGTGTATTCAAGAATTGAAGTTGGAAGCTTCATCTTGGGAGGTAGTTCATAATATTGTGTGGAAGAATTCTGGGTTCATGGCCAGTGAGGCATCAGGCTCAGCAGGGGGATTGATTTTCTATTGGGACTCCTCAAAGTATGATGGTCATATCATATCATCCTCTAATAGGGTGATTAATATTTTGTTTTGGTGTAAAGCTACCCATAGAAGGTGGGTGATGTCAAACATTTATGCCCCAAACTCTTATTTTGATAGACGTAAGTTTTGGCAGCTATTGCTTGATATGAGAGACACCTTTCGGGAAGAAGCTTGGGTTGTTGTTGGATATTTAAATTCTCCTTTGTATCCATCGGAGAAGAGTGGTGGAAATGGAGTGAATGTAAGGAGTCTAAATTATTTTGTTAATTTTGTCAACTTGGTAGGTCTTCGGGACTTGGATTTAAAAATATCAGAATTTACTTGGAGCAATCGAAGGTCAAGTGATAATCTTATCTTGTGTCGATTTGATAATATTTTTGTTTCTATTCCACTATTAGCATTTTTGGAGATGCTTCATTGTCTATTCTTATGAGGATTGGGTCTAACCATAATCCGCTATGGCTCAAAGTTGCTGATGGATTATCGTTCCTTCTACGACCATTCATATTTAAGATGATGTGGTGTTCCCACCCTAAATTTGAATCCCATTTGAAGGAGTGGTGGTAGGAAGATGTCTTTGGTGAAGGAATGGTTAAATTGACCAATAAATTGAGGAATTTAAGAGTCAAACTTAAACTATGGAATAAGTTTACCTTCAACAATATCTTTAGAGAAAATGAGAGACTAGTGGTGAAGAGTGATTATTTGGCATATATTTTTTGTAGTAAGTTGTCTCATTTTATATTCAAATTGTGATTATAATATATTTTAAGTAAGTTATTTCTACTTATTTCTATGATTTATCAGTTAAAATATAGATGCAATTAATCTGACAAATGTGTGCATTTCATGTAAAATACATCTAAGTTGTGAGTGATTATGCAAAAAAATATTGAAGGATGCTCCACAGGTGCATGATGTAGTAGCACAAGCTTCAAAATACACCTCGAACATGAGAAGAGGGATGTAAGGACACAGTATTAAAAAATATCTAGACACGATGATAGAATAGTGGCTGAAGACTATTACAGAATATGGTAGCTGAATTATGTTATGGAAGATAGTTATCGAAGTATGTTGCATAAGGTAGCTACTCAAGACTATTACCGAAGAGAACTTTTACCAGCAGTTACTGAAGAGATTTGACCAAGTCAATTGACAGACACTGCATGCCACATCAGTGATAGCATGGTGCTCTTACATGGAAATAAAGGATTACAATCAGCTTAGTTAGTTGACTTGTCACAAATTCTTCATAAGGATATTGTGATTAATAAAGTTGTTATAACTTTATTCCGTAAGGATTGTATAATTTGAATATTGTTAGGATGATTAGATTTTGATGCAATATTGTTATGTTCTTCCTATTATTTAAGGGGCATATGGTTATGTGTTATATCTTGCAAAATGTCTAAGTTAGTATTATGTTGTTATGTTAACTCATAAAGTATCACTTGGACCACTTAAGTTGTTTACTGAGTCCAAGAAGAATTAAGAATTGTGTTAGTTTAGATTATTCTGCTTAGTGCATAGTTGTCGCATTATCAAGTCCATAACTCCACATGGAAAAATATGTGGAAGAATATTACTTAGAATTGTCTAAGTCACAATATATATTACATAAGGAGACCTTTGAAAAGGTCTAATGTCCAATAGTCTAATGTTGAATAATCTATGGGAAAAATATCGAACGTTCAATGTGTCTATACAATTTCTAAAGAAATGCACCACCATGTACATTTGAATTTCCAACAATAAAAATAGAACTTCATTCTTCACATATGGTAACTGTGTCATTTATATTTACTCCTTGATTTCTTTTATGTAGTATTAATTAGAATTATCCTACATTCATAGAATAAAATAATGTCAGTACTAGTTATGCATCTTAGTTACTGAGATAGATTAGTTTAAGGGAGAAATAATTACACTATCCTCTAGGAGGTAGGGCCCAATCCTATAGCCAGTCCCTAATATCTTACCCCTAGAATATGTTAGAAATAGTTAATTAACCTTAGAATATAAAATAAATTAAATTGCATTTCTCTAGAACATAAAGCCAGAATAGATAATTAAAACTAATTGCACGAGGATCCTAAAAAATAGATCAACTCATCAGTAGGTAATTACTATTAGTTATCTTCACCAATAGATAAAATCATCAATAGGTAATTATCATATTTATTGCATAAATCATAAATTGCATTTTATTTTCAATTCTACACAATTTATTAATTTTTTATTATTTTTTCAAAACCTGAAACTAAAATATATGTGAATTAAGATTAGAATTGATTCCCATGGTACAATATATAATGGATTCCTACTCTTTAAATCCAAACTTGATTACCCTCAGATTGATAAAATTAAATGTAAGCTATTACAACATATAATTTTGGTTCCATTGTCAGGGAGAATAGCATCATTGTGGTTAATCAGAAAAGTTGTTTGGTATTGCAAAAAAGTAAGGCTTACATGTATTTGGAAAGAGTTATGTATGAGTCATTGGTGTGTGTATGAGTCAGAGTGGCATAAGATGGCCCCAAAAATCCCCTTCGTTCAACGTTGCCAGGTTCTTTTCTCTTGAAGAATCATTTTACTACTTTTATATTTTAAATTTTATTTCCTGCAAATTTCATATGGGCAAAAGTGGATAAGATTGGGCTGAATGGATTGAACCTAAGAATCGGTGCTAAAATCTTGGTAACCTAAAAAAAAACAAGCAAAAAAAATAAATGCATTTGACTAAAACATATATACGTGAAATGCTGAAAAAGGAAACATGTTTTGTTGATTTTTTTGGTAGTGGTCAAAACCACTATTTTTTTGTTATGTACATATATTACAAGTTTGGCTTATGAAATGGCTTAATGGAATTGATATGGTGGATAACCAGTAGAGGAAGCTCATTCTTATGGAAGAAGTAAGAAAAATATGGGCTCATGGATGGGAAATATGTTGAGATAAAACTCATCTTGTTCGGTGTGGGGAATAATGAGATTCGATTCTTCTTTATATTCATTCAAAATTATCAACATAAGTTTGAAATATTCATAGATTTCATCATCAAAATCCTTGGTATGGAGGGATTATTCTCCTAAATTGAGATTAAGCCTTTGGAAGGTTTTTTCAAAAGAAGAGGTGGTGGAAATTGGGTGGTAGCCTAGACCTGAATAGTCATGCACCTCTTGATATGGAACATCAATAGGTTGATGCACTCCTTGTTCATACAATCCTAGGCCATGACCTTACCAATTGACTATGTGAAAATAGTGATATGGAAATATTGACATGTTTGGAATGGTGGAAAGTGTTGGTTCTTTGGGTTCCTCTAGGGGAGCTGGGTTTGATGAAGACGAATCCTTCCATACACAAAATTTATGCTATTTGGAGCTGAACCCATGTTATAAACTACTCCTATGGCTAAAGGTGGATCACGTGGATGACCAAAATCCTTTACATTAGGAATGTTAAGGGGCATGATGGTGATGTCTTGGACCATGTATTCACCAATACCAGGATTAGTGAGGTGGACCTTGACTTGAGAGGATATGGGAGGACCATGGTTGGATGATGTCTCAGGAAGTGGTGAAGATGGAGATGACTCACAATCCATCAAATTGACTTCTAAAACATTTGATGATGGTGATATAATGGATTGGGATGTTTTTTGGATGGATTATGATAATGAAGTGGATGGTAATGATGTTGATTATGTGGATGATGTGGATTGACTGTGACCAAATGTGCATGTAGTCAATTATGAAGATGATGGGGTGAAGATGATGGGGGTATGGAAGCTTGATGGGGAGTGGTGATAGGGAGATCCTCAGTAATAGGAGATTTTGATGTGGGAATTAGTGAAGTGGTAGATGGATTGTTTGATGGTGATAGGAACAAATGAGTGGAAGGAAGCATGGACTCATATAGATTTGATATGAAATTGCAATACTTAAATGGCTCGACATCTATCGGTATACAATGTAATTGTCCCTCATGAACGTATTTCAAGCATTGATGTAAAATGTAAGGGACACATATCATTCCCCTCATCCAAGATATTCCAAGGAGTACATTGTACATCATGGATCCTTCCAAGATGTGAAACATGGTGTGTAATATTTTGATCCCTACCTCAATGGGTAAAACAACAGTGTCAACTATGGAACACAAAGCATCATTGAATGCTTTTAGGATGAATTATGACTTAATATTATGAGATGGAGGAAGGTTCAAATGATGAAGGGAAAATGTGGTGATGATATTGATAGAGGAACTGGTGTCAATTAACACTCTTTTGAAAGGCTTCTTGTCAATTAGATCCATGATATGCAATGGAGGGTCTATTGAGTCTGATGAGATTGGAAAAATCTCAAAGTCATAAAATGTGATGGAAGGCTCCATGCATGTTTGGATGCTCCCTAAAAAATTGTTTAATGCATTAAAATATTTATATTGTAGTTCAATGGATTTCAAAATTTTCATTAATTCCTCACAATGTGGGGGAGATTGTTAAACTAAATCATAAATTGATAATTTGGAGGAAGTCATCTTTAGACTTGTAGTTATTTGGCTAGTCAATGAGATGATTGGTTTTTGTGGATGATTGATTGGTGGATTTGGAGGATTTTATTGGATAGGGATATGGATGGGTGATGAAGGATTGTGGGAAGTTTGAATTAGTGGTGATGTAGAAGGTTGTGACACATTTGCTTGAGGTGTTTACATTACATTTTATTTATTGTTTCTTTGACCTCTAGTGACCACATGGATGGCCCCTACAAAACCTTGGTATTTTTGGAAATGATTGACTTGATTAGAAGGATTTTTGGAGTTAGACCCTCCTACATTTGGTTGCACCTCCTCGTGATGAGAATGTGATGTTTGAAAAATACCAAGGTTTTTATTTTGTTGAGAAAGGGAGTTGTCAAAATTGATCACTACCAAGTCAATTAGGTATTGAATGATGTCTTTGAATGTATGGAAATTATTAATATCATGCCCATTTTACCTATGATAAGGATAAAATAAATGTTCTCTATAGTGTTTACTATGTTTGGCAAGATCATCTGGTCTAATTTTAGACAAAGCAAGTTTATTTGTGTCATACAATATTTAAAAAAGGGAAGTGTATGACTCAACTAAGGGGGTATATTGGTGATTTTATTGAACAAACTATAATTAAAGATTATTTTCTATAGCTGGCACTATATTATGCATGGCTTGAGTTGTCGAGGGTACTGCATAATAAGAAAGTTGTGGTGACTATTGCACTATTTGTTATTGAGAAGTTATTAGTTGGCTCATGACCACTTTATTAACATGATTGGGCTAACTAGATGGGGTAGCCTATGTTGATTTTGGTTGGCCATAATAGTTTCTTTTATATTGGCCCTTATTTTGCCATTCTTTCTTCTTAGGCTTAAGTATGCCTTCTTGGATTTTGATTTCCTTGATGACACTAGCCTGGACTAAAGCTTCTTAAAATTAATTATAAGTTTGTAGTTGAAGCATCCAAGAGATAGGTTTTAAACAACTCTTTGTGAATAATTTTTTTAGCTCCTCCATTGGTAGGGTGAATGGCAACTTGGTAATGATAACCCTCCAACAGTTTCTAAAAACATAGATAGACTCATTATCATGTCATCTTAAAGCATAGACATCATAAAATGATATTTTATTTCTAAAATTTAGGATAAAAAACTCAAATAATTAGTCAATCAATTGCTTGAAAGTATAAATACTGTGACTTGGTAATTGATTATACCACTCTATGGCATCTCTTCCTAATATTTGAGAAAATATTCTGATCATGAGAGAATTGTTATTTTGAATTATAAAATAGATGTGTACAAACATGCTCACATATTCTTTGGGATCCTTATTTTCCTTTAATTTCAAAAAATTAGGCATCATAAAATCTACTGGATATGGTGGTGATGGTACTAAAGGATGAATGGGTTGATTGATCAATTGATGTAAGGTTGGCTTTTGGTTTGTCAAACCAAGAGTATATTGTATTGATTGATCTATCTATTTTTACATGGATTTAATTTGAGGGTCTTCTTTAGGAATGTGGAAGCCCTAAATTACTTGATGATTTTGTGGTGGGGTGGAAAGATGATGTGGAGTGACTAAGTGATGATGATATTGGTGATGATGACTAAGAAAATTTGATGGAAATTGATAAATGGGATATTGATGATGAAAATATGGGGAACTATGGAATGAGGTTGATGTATGAGGGTTATGGTTGGGTTGACAAATAGGAATAGGATGGATAGTGGTGTGACTTGGTGGAGGGATAGGGATAGAAACCATAAAATATTATGGTGTCCATGATGGACCCTAGTTAATAAGGATAGTCTGAGTAGAGTTTGATAAAGGCTTAGGGTTTACTTGTACTTGTTGATGAGTGTTTTGATGTTGTATGAGAATTTTTTTCAAGTGTTTCCATACCTCATTAATATCTCTATTAGATATGGAGGGTGTGGAAGTAGATGGTATGGAGGATGTGTCTTGGGGACAAGTTACACTAGGTTTGGCAAATTATGAGACTGAAACTTGTAAAGCAGCATTTACATGTGCTTCATACAGGGTATTGGTGAATGTGGATGTGTATGAAGTTCTAGGATCACATGAGGGTTGGGGAATGAACACATGGGAGGAAGGTGTAACTAATACCCCAAAAAGAGGGTTAGTGTATACCTAGGTAAAACTAGAAGGTGGATGGGAATCAGTAGGCTCCTGTTATAAAGTAGAATCCTATCTAGGTGAATTGGGGAATGAATCTAAGATATAGTTAGAAGACTTCATAAGAGCTTCTACTCGTACCATGTCTATGTGGGTAATGTGGTGATCAATGGTTGGTGAGGTTGACACTTCTTGGGGCATAGCCATATGAAAGGTTATGGGTGGCAAGGAATATGAGGGACCTATAGACAAATTTTACCTATGTCATATTCAAGGATTCTACCACAAAGTGGTGGGGAAGGTGGATGAGGGTTCCATTGGATTATGTTGATTTAATGCTTTCTTTTATTTTCTTGTTAAGACCATAAAGAAAATAAACCAAGATAAAAATTATGTAGTAAAATGAAACTCAAAATTTTAAATTTCACAACAAAAATAAACAATCAATGCTTAGTTTTTTTAACATGTGTGTCTTATCTCATCATTTATTATCTCCTTTTAAATGTGAGTTTATTTTATTAGGTTTTGATCTTGTGTTTCAAATGTGCTAATATGAATTAACCAAATAAAGGTAAAAACTATGGCTAGGTTGGGGCAACGATATTCTTGCTGGTGATGAAATCCAAAAAAATTGATCAAGGGTGACCTAAGGTTTATAAGGGTAGATATTGGTGGATGGAGATGAAACCCATCATCACCAAAGCTCAAGCAATGGCTGGTAATAAAATCTAGCCACTACTATTAAATGTGAATCATGTATTGTGTGATTATTTTTTAAAAAAAATTATTTGCTATTGTGTTCATACAATGTTAGAAATATAACCACTTTCAATAATCTAAATCATAAGACACTACTCACAATACCAAATTTTCCAAAGGATGTAGAGTACACCGCTTAAAACCCACTCTAGATAGTTGGGGGGTTCATCTACTTCTTTGTATGCAATCACCCAAGTACATGAATGATTTTGGTATATGAATAATTTTCCTACTTAGAATTGCAAAAATAGAAATCCCTAACCCTATAATGTAAACTAAGTATTCAAATTTTCAATTCATATGAAATCAGAATGCAATATTTTTTAATTTGTGAATACAACAAAAATTAGAAAATTCATATAGAAAGTGTGGATGAATGCAAATGAGTAATCTAAAACCTAAGATGCAAGATAGCATGAATGTTTTTTCTAGATTAATTAATGATGTTCTTTTTATATTAGAAACCTAAAAAAATGTAATATTTCCAGAATATGTAAAATAGAAAAGCTAGGATTTCAATAGTAGGATTACAAAACTACCTACATTTTAGCTCCAACTCTCTATAAAATACCCATGGATGTTTTTTAAATGCACCTAGGCATTTTTGGATGGCCCTCAAGCACTGTCGGGCATTCGTACACCTTCTACAACTTCCTGCAAGTCCTCAAAATTTATAACGAGTGAAAATGCTCGATTCATGCCTTTGAAAACCCTGAAAAATAAAACAAAAAACAAAAATTAAATTAGCAAGGCAAATCATAAAAAGAAACCCTTAGTGGGTCCCACCGTGATCGCAATTTGTGAAGACAAAATTGTAACACCAAATAACAAGATATAAAGTAGAAATAAATGAGAAAAATATTGCACAATGAATGATTTTATTAATGGGGGGAGCCTCAAAATCCCATTTTTACAATAAGAATTCTTGAATTATTTTATAAAATTTTTACAATAGCTAGGGTTATTCAAAACTATAGAAAATCAATGCTAGTGGTGTCTCAAAGTGCATCTCTACTTCCAAAAGAAGTGAGTAGGCTTCTAGTTATCTGATGTTGGGTCACTCTAGCTTAAGCAGTTTTCCAATGCTAATGTAACACTTCCAGATATACACACAATAAAAAGAGCAAATGGGTTAGTAGCAACTGTGAGGGCACCACGATGTGAGGTCCTTTATCATGAATACATAAACCCTATCTATGCAATAGAAATGAATGAACAAAACCTAAAAGTGCATGAAATTAAATAATAATAAAAATATTTACCTTGTTGTATATACTATCTTTTGATTTGATGAATTATATTGTAGTGGACTGGTGCGGTGCTACCCCAACATCACTCGAAGGCTAGGGGGACATTATAACTCTTGCATAAAATACCCACGGGTGCTTGACAACTGTAGAAAACACCTATGGATTCTTGGAAATAATGGAGGACACCTAGAGGTGCTTGGTAGTGGAGAAGTTCCCAAAGACCCTCAAGAATTATGGGAAGTGCTCAAATATATTCGATGACTAAGGGAGATATCTGCAAAAGTAGGTCTAGATGAGTGAAGGAGGCGGTGGTGGATACAAGGACTATGGCAAGCAAGGATGGAAGGGAAGAGCATTTGGATACTCTAGGGAACTCGATGGTCAACAATTCACAAAAATGATTAGGGTTGAACCATAAAAATATCTTTTATTAATAATCCAACCTAGGGCATTATAAGGTTTCAACGACACTAATCGTGTGGCTAAGATAAAATTATATCGAAGGGTGGATATTAAATCTAGGATGTGGCATGGTTGATATGGATTAATGGATAGGATTAAGTTAAATTGGATGGCTAAGATTAATTCACTTATATAAATATATAATTACTAAATATATAAAATATAATATATAAAATATTAATATTTAAATATATATAAAATAAATATATATATGAATAGTAGATGGAAATAGTGGAAAAGCATAGATGGAGGACAAGTGGCTAGGTGTTGGTGTCTACAGTATATTTTGGTTTGCATCGACTATGTAACCAAGTAGGTTGAAGTGCAAGCACTCAGAGTTTCTAAAGAAATAACGAAGGAAAATTTTCTATTTTTACATATATTTACAAGGTTTGGGGTGTCCATAGAGATCACAACCGATCAGGAACCCTAATTTACTTCAAGGTTGATTCAATAACTGATGCACCAATATACAATCAAACACAACAAAACCACTCCCTATCATCCACGAGTTAATGGATATGTCAAGGTCACAAACCAAGCGTTGGATAACATCCTTACAAAGACCGTGCAGTAGCACAAAAAGGATTGGGCTATGAGATTACCAAAGGTAGTATGGGCCTATAGAACCGCATGGAAAACAACCATCGATTTTACTTTATTCTAACTGGTATATGGGAAGAATGCAATAATGCCCATTGAGTTTGAAATCAATACTCTCAGGACTACAACCGAACTAAAATTGAGACTGGATGATGCACATAGGGAAAGGATTCAGTAGCTGAGATAGTTAGACGAATACCAACTGGATGCTTTACACAAAGCAGAAGTCATCCAAAAATAAAGGAAATAGAGGCATGACCATCACATAAAATCAAAGTAGTTCAAAATAGTAGAATGGGTGCTACTATATGACTCCCTATTCCAAGAATGGAAGGGTAAGCTGATGCAAATATGGATGGGACCATATGAAGTGATTGAATCAATCAATAATGGTGTTGTGTGTGTTAATATGATTAATTATAGCAACACCATATTGATGATCAACGGTCACTAATTGTGACCATACCATACATATGAAAGTCTTATGATGGAGTCCAAGATAGGAATAGGGGATACCCCATACAATTAAATATTTAAAATTTCTCAACAACCAGTGGACACAAGATTGTCCACTTAAAAACAATTTATTCTTTAGTTTTTCTTTTCTTTATTTATGTTTTTGTTTTGTAGGCATATTACTCTGAATGCAAGTTGCAAGTATTCTAGGAAACCTATGCCTAATAGGTAAAAACTAAACTAAACTACACCTTACTATTTTTAGTTTTTCTTGTTTACTTTTGCAGGTGAATGGCCTTGAATGCACGAAGCAGGAAACCTGGGAAACCTAGGCTTTATCGACACAAGATCCATGAACCTATACAATTTTTGATTTTATTAGAAGGTAGAACATTGATTGTTTTCATCCAAAGGATAAAGTCATATACTAATACAAATTTTGGTGTTAATTTCCTATAAAATAAGAAAACATCCACCTCTGTTTTGGATGAAAAAATTGCTAACATAGCATTCAAAAAGAAAATATTGGAGGGCCTGATCAATTCTGCGATAACATACATGCCAAAAAATTGTTGATTTTTCAACATCAAAAGGGTACCTTGATCTTGTTATGGGAATACACCTTGATACCATTTGAAGGAATGCATCTTGATACCATTAAAGAGAGGCACATTGATCACATTCAGAGGAAGGCACCTTGATCCCCTTAATGGGAGGCACCTTGATCCCATTAAAAAGATATGCCTTGATCCAATTTGGAGGTAGGTGCCTTGATACCAGTATGAGGGGGTGTCTAACTCCTAAAAAATTGAAGGCACTTAATTCTATCAAGAAGTAAAAAAAATGCATCAAGGTGCCTTGCTCCCATACATTCTAGGCACCTTGATTCCATTTTTTTAAAAAGAGGAATAATGCATCAAGGTGCCTTGATATCTTGTATTTGAGGTGCCTTGATCCCATGTATTCTTATGTGCCTTGATCCCATGTATTTAATGCACCTTGATCTCATGTATTTGAGGCACCTTAATCCCATGTATTGTAAGGTGCCTTGATCCCATGTATTTTGAGGCACCTTGATCCCATGTATTTGAGGCACCTTGATCCCATACATATGAGGCACCTTGATCCCATGTATTTTGAGGTGCCTTGATCCCATGTATTCTAAGTTGCCTTGATCCCATACATATGAGGCACTTTGATCCCATGTATTATGAGGTGACTTGATCCCATGTATTCTGAGGCAACTTGATCCCATGTATTTTTGGCACCTTGATCCCATGTATTTTGAGGTGCCTTGATACCATCTATTTGAGGTACATTGATCTCATGTATTCTGAGGCACCTTGATCCCATGTATTTGATGCATCTTGATCCCATGTATCCTAAGGTGCCTTGATTCCATGCATTTTGAGGTGCATTGATCCCATGCATTAAGGGTGCCTTGATCCAATTAAGAACCTATACAATGAATAATGACCACAACGGCATCATCCCATGTCATGAAAAATATGAATCTTTATGGAAACTTATGGAAATCATGCAGATTATTTTTGCATGTTCTAAAGCAATCATCGAAGGGATGAGCGAGCCAACTAGATTTCCTCATTTTTAGCATGATATATTGAATGAACAAAGTTTTAGTACCCAAGGGAAAACTATCCGAAGAATAAGCTCACTAAAGAACAATGCCATTAATTTATTACAAATGGTCAAATCAACATGCTCCAAGTGCATGGATCACTAGTGAGGTATGTGTATAATTATTTTAGATATATATAGCATTCATCTATGTAAATAAACCGACCAATTATTATTTATCCTTCTCTTCTGAACAAACATGCCAATGGTTATTTTGGGGAAGTAGATCCTCACAATCCCCAATACAAAAAATAATACCTTGAATATGCACCTACCTCCATAAATAGGCACCTTCTTGCACAAGTAGGTGGTACGAAGTAACGAACCAATCCAAAAAGTAAAGAAAAGTTGTAGAAGCCAAATTGAGAGGATTCAGAATAGGAGGCAAGTCAAAAAATCATGGCTAGAAGAAAAATGAGCTCAACCATGTAGGAAGGACTAGTGAAGAGGTCCAAGCTTGATTTGAGACCGCTGGGTGGATGAATATTATCACTTGGTAAATAAAAATTAGGATTTAGAAGTGATGAAAGAGTTTTGTGTGGCATTGGACAAAGGGGTTGCATGCATACACAGACTGGAAATTCTAGTCATGAAATAAGTAATAGCTATCATCACTAGTCTTCCCCTTATAAGGAAACGTATTTACAAAGAGGGAGAATCATCTATATGTACACAACAACTTATGGGGTATACTCCCATGAACCTAGGGTGCTTAGGATTATCAAAGCAGAGTCTCCTAGATATTTGGCAATAAATTTTTGAGCAAATAGCTAGATTTTTCACTTGCACAAGCAAGTACACTCATATGAATGTGAATCACATGCAGTTTTTGAACCATTTTCTACATGGTAAGCACATCAATATCTTGTTCTACCTTGCTTGTGCCTTGAAGGATGAAGTAATATGGTATCAGGTGAGGGCATCCAATACCCTAGATCACCATGGGCTAATCTCAACATTGATATGGTTTACAGAGGCACATAGGGAAGCACAATAAGCGATCATAGAAAGAGTTGAGACATCCAATTCCCATGCTTGGTTGGTTATAGAAGTGCATACGCCCAATTTATGAGAAATTTCTACTGTAGAGAAACTACTAATCTCCCACAATTATGCATCCCAAGGAGAATAAGGGTAGACTTCATCACCCTATTCTCCATGGATTAATGTAGAAATTTGACTCGATAGCCCTAGCCCTAATAGAGCAACTGACCACTCTCTACAAGTTGATTTCGAAAGTGGGCTAGAAATTCCTATCCTTGATCAAGTAGGCCATCACGCAAAAACCATAAGGGGAAGAAAGAAGAAAAGATGTCTAATTCTATCTAATGAGTATGAAGATGAAGAAAAATGATGCAGAAGTAGGAGTTGCAACTTAGGTTCTACATAATCTGGTTATCCAGAGTCCCCCATGCTAGTAGAATTTAGAAGACCTACAAGGATAGCTTGATTCGGTGCTTTAGTAGGTCCTTGGATAGAAAAATAAATTCTAAGAGGAGAAAAGAATCTTCAAGAAATTTAGCAAGAGAAATGCAGTAGAGAAACAAGGGCTCAAATAGAGCATATGTTAGCTACAAAAAACAATGCAACAACTGACCAAGAAAAACCAATAACTAAGGGTGAAGCAGGTGAAAAATATGGATTCAACCAATTAGATCAACTAGGTAATGGAGGTGCCCATAAATTCTCCAGATTTTATAGAGAAGGTTGTGTCATCTGGTCCATTCAGGTCTAATGCAAGGAACGAAGAGGCTAAGGCCGAGGATTGCTCCTCTACCTCAGCCAAAATAACTACTAAAGAACAAGGGAACTCTATTCTATAAAAAAAGCCCCCTATATTTAAAATTTTAGATGATGAAGTTGAAAAACCATCAACCCCCAGCCAACTAAAGGATGAGGAGCAGGATGACAGGGTAGAGAAACCAATGCACTAGCAATTGGTGCACTCTACCAAAGGGTCAATAGATTAGTCACCGACCACCAAACTAAGGGAAGAATAAAAAATGGCTGCATAAGTAAATGAAGAGCTTGAACCTTCCTCTACTAGTAAAATATCACCTATGGTAGAGGAACATAATATCCATCCCTATCTGTTGCACCAGCACCTACAGAGACAATCCCATCAAGGTGCAAAAGTAAGATGATCAAGGCACCATGGTATAGGTCCACAAAGAAGGCAAAGGTAGGAGCCCAACCAAGAACTAGTTTAGATTAATACTAGGCAAGAGGGTTGCAATGGTTTTCCAGTCAGTGGGATCAATTTAAAAATCTCCAATAAGAATGCACAATAGTAAAATTAGTGAGGAAGACCTTCAAGAAGGCTACAAGAGAACTTGGGATTACTATTGACCCTACATTAGAGAAGCAATTATGGTGGATATATGGGTCAGTTCAAGGGTAACATTCCATAATAAGGAAATATTTGGAGCGATATGGTGTATACATGCCATAAGCTGAAGCCAACACAATTGAAAAAGAAAATGTTGGTCTCTCCCTAGAAGTGGCCCAATTTTTTAAGTCCAGGGTAATAAAATGGTAACATGATCATTCAAATATCCTACTAGCAGAGCTTCAACCTCAACACATTGATCTCTAGAAAGAGGCTGAATCTACATTTTAGAAATAGGAACCCACCTTCACTAGATACTATGAAAAGAGGTTCAAAAATAAATAAATTATGATATAAAACCACCCTTTAAATATGAAGGACCCAATAGAAAAGGAAAACACAATCAACATAGTCGAAAGCCATAATAGGGAACCAACACCCCTCAACAAGGTCATAAACCTGGGGAAAAATAAAACACTAAGGTCACTACCCAAAAGAGAAAATATAAGAACAAAGCTTACATGGATGGGGTTGACAGAACTGGGGATTATTAGTTTCAGGTGCCACGAGGACATGGCACTCAATAGGCATGGGGGCATGATGAGCATCAAAATGCTCATATTTTGGCATAGTTTCTAATGATTTTATGTGGCATATATTATTTTTTAGTTGTATTTTTATGCATGATTATATATATTTAATGAGAATTATGCATATTGTCTAACTTGCATGTAAACTATGTCTTGTGTATAGGTTTGATAATTTGTTATCCTTTTGCATGATCCCATTGAGGTCCTACTCAAATTTGGCATATTCACTACCTAAGGAGGCTAGGGTATATCAAGATAAAATTTACCTTGATACCATTGATGGAAGGCACCTTGATCCTATTTATGGGAGGTGTCTTGATCCCATTAAGGGAAGGCACCTTGATCCTGTTGATGGGAGGCACCTTGATCCTATTGATGGGAGACACCTTGATCCCATAGAAATGTGTCTTGATATTTTTAATGGAAGGTGCATTGACCCGATTAACAAAAGTCACCTTGATCCCATTTAAGGAAGGTGCCTTGATCCCATTCAATGGAAGACACCTTGATCTAATTTGCACTCAATGAAATTTGTGTCCCACTTTATTGACCAAAGTTGAATGTTGATTCCACATAAGATGCAAATTCTGGAAAATGATAAAATATGTCAGTTATCATATTTCTATAGGGAGAAACAAAATAACCATTTGCTAAAGTAGAATATGAGTAAAAATAAGCATCAAACATAAATCTACCATTCCTGCAAAACTACAAAAAGAGTTGTTGGTTGTTTTAATATGTATCTACTAATGTACATTGAACTATCTCAAATTAAGTGTAGCATATTTTATCATCGTAACATCATTGTAACAAAATTCTTGTGTGTATTATATAAACACACAAACTTATCTGAGAAAAGGGGGGATTAAAATTGAAGAGAGCTGAGTATATTGTATTGCACTTCTTATTCATCAATAAAAGTTATTCAAGAGTTTCTTATTCACATTCTACTTTTGTATTCTACCGAGCAGAATCAATTGGAGCCTAGGACCACTCCTAGCTAGTATTCCTCCCCTTCCTTTTCTTTGCTTGTCTAATTAGATTTATTTATTTTCTTGTGTGTGCATTTTATTTTTGCAAGTTTCTTTATTTCATTAAGTTTATCTATTTCTTATTTTCTTTTATTTTTGCATAGTGTGGTGTGATTTTATTTATGCAATTCGATTTATGCAAAGTTTAATTGGTGTGGATGAATTTATGTTATTTTACAAACACCCCCCAATGATAGAACTAGTGGAATAATCACCATAGACGTTGTGATTGATATCAATTTGGTGCTTCAAAAGCTGACAAGTTTTCCTGGGCTGACAAATTAAATGAAAGGGTTGTGATAAATATAGTGCAAAATTAACCAATAATTTTACCCCAACACCAATGACCAGTTAAAGTCCCCACCACCCAAAGAAGATTTTGAAAAAAATTGGTATAATACTTAACTCAAGGCCCAGAGCTCAGCCATAACTCTAAACTGCTTGAGATCTCATACACAGAGAGGGAGGATTTAGGGGTGGGCATTTTTAGGAGAACCAAGGGATTTGTTTCCACAAATTTGATTATTTCCACCATATCTAAACCATTTTTTGTTACCATGAATTCCATAATTAATATAATTAGACCTTGATATAGGGGATATAATCCCTTACCATTTTACACACCCGTGAGTGATTTATTTAGTGATTAGCATAGGAATTCTAGTACGTTCATTTGTATTCCTCTCCTTAGCTAATTGAGGAACATTATATGGTAGCTTATGATAATTTCCTGAGATGGATATAAATAGAAGTAGCATGTTATCACTTGGATCATGTTATCCCAAGGAGGGGATAGGACCTTCACTTTGAATCCACCTTTTCATTTTGAGAGGACTTCACCATCATCAAGAAAATATCCAAGATCCATAAGCAATGAGTGTCCATCCTGGTTATGGGAGTTATTTTTTTCTTGCAAACCAGTCACCTTTGCTATCAATTCTCCATTAATCTTGAAATTTAAATTTTCCACCTAAACCAAGCTATCCTTCCAATAGTAAGCCACCCATTTGGATAGTAAAATGTTTTGGCCATGGAAGTTGTTAATGCAATCTAGCAATTCTTCTCTACTTAGGATACCCAAAACTTCCTCATCCATAATCAAGGTTATAGGTTCCAATATTAAGTTTGGGAATACCAAATTTTGTTTCAATTATTTAGCTTTCCCCATGGTTCTAAAATAGGTAGCGTAGAATATAGGGTGAAAAATGTTCTACGGTCGATCACTACGCACAATGCATAAGGTTCCCCACTAAAACTTGTATAGAAGCCAAGGAAAATTACAATAAAAGGACACTAGAGATGGAGGTAAATCACCTTGAATTTCAACATAAAAATGGGTCCTCAAGCATAATTTGAGTCAATCCTAAAGTCACCCTCAGAACCACATAATATTAATAGGAGCACCATCACTAAGCAAACAGTAGAGGTCATCACCTGAGTATTAGGTCCTTTGACTATCGAGCACTGAACTAGCTAGAGTATAGGATAGATTACCCATTGGACGATGCATGTTGGAAATTTATCCACTAGAATCCAAATCGTAAAACTAAGGCCCTTATTTATCAGATCACAGGTGGTTCCCATTCACCAAAATTCACATCTCACCTACGATATTGTCTCTCCATTTATCTCTCCCTGGATGCTCAATCCCCTAGTTTTCCAGGAAGTTAGCCACTTTGTTCCCTTCGTGCTAGGCATGGACTAATTGAACACCTCTCATCAGACTTACAATACTTCTAATTTTTGTTACTTCATTAAAGATATACCATTTGGGATCCTTTCTTGAATTTAGTAGGTTAATGAGGCTTAAAAAATATCCTTCTACTATGATATTATATAAGCCTAACATGCGAGCCAAAAAAACACTGAGGAATACTACTATAGTTTTTGCATAGAAGGATGACTAAATGGACATGTGTTTTGTAAAGGTTACTAAGACACTAACCCATTGGTATTTGATGACACCACATACCCAGGCTAACCTAGGGTTCCCTCTTGAATCTTCATCAAATTTGAGCTTCACTTACTCCCCAGAAGGAGGTCTCCATTCACATGATGATATTAGGTTTGGGACTGCGTCCACTAGCCTAACATAGGAGAATCCAAGCTCTTGTTCGAAAGTAATTTCCACTAGAATGGGTCTTAGAGCCTTGTCCCATTTGTTAGTGTCTAGAATATACACATTCTCCTTCATATTACATAAGTCTCTAGTTGCCACTTGATAGGTTGATTTTTTATGTTTTTGAATGCTTGAGCATTTCGCTCCTTCCAAAGGCTCTAGAGGATATGAGCGAGGAGGAAATTTCATAAACATTTCAACCTGAGAGAGAAAACTGGTGATGTTCATTGAGTGAGGATCTTTAACATTGACTCTAGTAAAACACAACTAACCAATAATAGCTTCAAAATATCCTCACAAGAGATATTGAAGAAAGGGCAACTACTAAAAATATGGTTAGTAGATTTTCTGTCTACTTCACATAGATAACACTTATTAGTGATTGACATGCCATGATTTTTGAGATTCTTTATCGATAATATTCTATCTTTTGTTGCAAAACTTAGGAAAATGTTCACCTTAGGTAGAATATTTGGTACCCAAATTTTGTTGTTCAAAATCCAATAATAAAACTCCAGTTGAGACATCATGTAGACCTAACTGAAAAGTGTCTATCAGTTTCCCTGGAGCAAATACATTTATTTGCTCTTATCAAAGTGGGAATGATTTTATGGTTGATGATAGTAGATAGATTTTTAAGAGCAAGATTCTCATCCCTGTTAAAAGAATTCAGATGTGATAGGTCCCAAACACTTCTACCATTTACCTATGCTATAAAATCAGACACCTTATGCCACCATAGGGACCTAAAAAATGTTTCTAAAATGTTGACATTAGGATCAAAGGATAGGGTATGATTATATATCGACATGTCCTTCTAGAAGTCAATCATTCATCCATCACCTAGTATCCATCTTCTACCTTGTCGTAACAAATACCAAGACTTCAAAATACTCTTACAAAATAGGGAACTAGAGCTTGGGAGCGGAACTGCTAAGAAGTTATCGACATGGTAATTTGCTTTGATAATATTTACCTATTCCACCTCCACATGTACAACCAATTTCTAGGATTTTTTAGCAACCAATGCTATATTCATTTTGCTCACATATTTTAGACCTAAGCCTCATATTTTATTCATGCTGAAAAATTGCTCCGACTGAGTTAGGTAGAATTTACCTTTTAGCTTGGGACCTACACAAATTAAGACCTTGAGAATTATTTCTATTTTCTACACCACTCCCTTGATAATCCTAAATAGAGACATGAAGTAGACCGAGATGCTTTGTAGGCAGTTTTTGACTAGCACTATTTTCTCGACCTGGCTCAAAAAAAATCCTTTCCACATAGTCAGCTTCTTTTGCATTCGCTTGATGATTGGGTTTTAGAGGCTATTTTTCATTCATCCATTGAATAGGGGAAGGTCCAAATAATATGTTGGAAAGGAAGTGAAATTGCATTCCAAAATTTTTGCAATCTTCCTTTACTAATCTACAAGATTATTCATGAATAGCAAGATAAATTTTCTGAAGTTAATGACTTGAACTATTGCTTTTTCATAATTCACTACAAGTATTTTTATCTCCATAGCTTGGCCAATGGATTCTGGGTAGGACATCAAAGTGCAATCAAAAAATTTGTGGTGAGTAACTGGATTGCTAACTAAGGTTGGTTTCAGTCCTTTTAAGACTCTATTGTGAGCAATTAATCTCCCAAGTACTTCTGCCATGAGAATGAATAGATTTGGGGATAATGGTTATCCCTATCTAAGCCCATGATAGGTTTGGAAGAAACCAATAGAAGCACCATTAATAATCACTAAAAATCTAGCTGAGGTGACACATGCTTCAATAATATCTAACCATTGCTGCCCAAATCCAAATTTTACTATGACTTTAAAGAGGAAAGACCAAGAAACCCTATCATATGCCTTATTCATGTCTAGCTTCAAAAAGAGGCTAGACCTGTTACTATTTTGCACTAAATGGATCAATTCATGTATGATTATGGCCTCATCTAGAATCTATCTTCCTAACACAAAACTGCTCTGTGCTTTTTCAATGAGAGATGGGAGATGGGTTTTTGGTCTATTAACCAAAAATTTAGAAAGGATTTTGTAGATCATGTTGCAGATACTTATTAGCCTAAAGTCATTGGAGCAGGATAATTCAGAGTTATTACAGGTAAGAACAAGAAAAACCACATTCAATGAGGTCGATATCACTTTAGATTCTTGAATCTCTCTCAAAACCTCTAGGACATCCAGGCCACAAATGTGCTAGTAATTTTGGAATAAGAGTGGTAGGAATCCATAAGGACCTGGAGCCTTGAGGGTCCCCATCTATTACAACACTTTATTTACTTCATATTTAGTAAATATGTCATTCAACATCTTGTTGACCTCCCTAGGGACCAGGTGGGGAATAGTTGAGAGGAGCTCTTCTTCAGCTAGAAAGTCTCTTTGAGTATAGTCCCCTAAAAGGGATATTAAGTGCAATACCATATCTACTATTATTTCCTCCAAATATGCTATGGTTTCTCCATCTCGTTTACATATTGCATGAATCCAAATTGTAATTTTAGCCAGATCAAATTTTATAATATTTTATTTGGATCAAAATTTTTGGGGATTGTAATTTTTACATGTTATGAATTGCCAAAAGTTGGAGTGTTGTTGAAGTAATTTCATGACCATTTCTATGTTATGAGAGGATATTTTTCATGTTTGGCTAGATTCAAGGATTTTATGAGAGTTTTTTTTGGTTTTTGAAAATGTTGGAGGGTTTTTCTTAGATTGGTAGTTGAAATTGATCTATTTAGACAATTTTTTGATAGATTAAAAGGTGTCATATCAGCCCAACCAACAAAAATGTTAAATAGCTCAAAGGTGTTTTCTTAGCCCAATGGGTGAAGTTTTCTATGTATTGATATTTGTTATTAGTTTGAAAAGCTAGTATTATATTAAGTTTTTATTTGTAGGCTAATTCAACAAGTGAAATTAATGATTCAATTAAAATTTATATTGTTGGTATTGGATTTTTTATTTTTTGATCTTGTGTGATTGATTCAGCTACATGGTTGAGAATATTTAACTAGATTTCTCAACCTTCACTGCATCATATAGCACCCTACTAATTCTAATAGTTTAATTATTATATACTAATCGGTGTTTATATTTTATAAATGTAAAATTTTATTATATTTTTTCTTCCTTTTCTTGGAGCAATATTTATATTGTACTTTATAATATAAATTTTTATCTATCCTTATTTGGGTAAATCATCAAAAAATAGATTGATATAAATGAAATTATAGAAGTGAACACAATAATTGCTATTGTAAAAATAATAGAAGTGGACACACAAATGATTTTTGAAGTAGTTAGGGCACAATTTTTTTGTCAAGAAGGAAAACAAAGCATTATTGGCAAATTGAAGATATGGATATGAATTTAGAGGTTAAAATAAATATCATTGTTGAAGGAGCCAAAGGATAGCTAGAAGAAGATATTTCTAACAAAGAAATCAAAGACACAATAAACTCTTGAAAATTAAGTAGTAGTAGATGTATTGTGGATTATTAAGAATAAATGAAAGATGAAATTGTATATATGGAAGAGAATTTAGAATCCAGGTTTGAGTAGTCATCCTCACCTATGGTTCAAAACACATCTTTACCCACTTGAACTAAAATTGTAGTTGTCAAAAATCTACCTTATTCCACCCACAACTATAGCATTATAATTTGTTTTAAATATGTTGGGAGAGTGGTAGATATTCGAATGGATAAAAGTATTAGTGACTTTACTAAATGTCATTGTCATGTTACATTTGTAACATAAGCAGTAATTTTTAAGGCTTTAAAGAAAAATGGTGAAATATTGTGCAATCATAGTATTAAGATGGATTTGATAGAGGACCTCAAGAATATACATATGTTGGAATGCATTGTATTTGTAAGGAGGAATGAGATTCTTTCATGTATAAAATATAACATACAATAGAGTATATCAAATTTAGCAAAAGGAAATCTGGATGTTGATGAAATCAGCATGCACAATACCCTAGTAAGTTCTATAAGAGACATAAAAAATGGAAATAAAATAGTAACACATTCTAAGGGTTCCATGTCCTCTTTCTTGATGGTTTTAGATTTTATTGGTGAATAATTAACTTCTTTTAGCATGTCTTATTTAGAAGCAAAAACTATCAAGGGTTGAAAAAAGCTAGAGACTAAAGCAAATCATCTTATTGATAATATTAGCCATATGAATAGAGCAAGAGAATAAAAATGTATGTAAATTACATTGAAGAGTAAGTCATGTCAAAGGAGAATAAAACCAAAGTCTTTCCAAGAAGCATGTCATACATTGAGACTAAACTGAAAAGGATGGAGATTGAATGTATCAAGGAGATGTACAATAGAACTGTCAAGAAAGCAATTGCTATAGAGTGTAAGGTTGAAAATCTAGATGTTTGGCTTATGAAAGAGTCAAGAAAAATGAATGAGGTAAATATAAGTGTAAATTTAGCTATGGAAATATCAACATAGTTTAAAGAAAATTCTAGAGAGGCCATCCATAAATTTGGTGTAGCAAGAGATGTTAATGTGAAATATGTATAATAAAGAAGATATGTAGAAGTGAAAATTATTAGAGAGTCATATAAGAGAAATATAGAACATGAAAATCTTTAAGTATGGGATCATAGTTGAAGATTTCCTAATTTTTTCATGAGTTGAATCTCATAAAGCATTTCTCTTAGCCAATGTGTAGGAGGGCATCTAGGTGTACAGGTAATCTTGCATCACCGAAAAAAATAAGAGATAGACAAAAAAAAGAGAAGAAAAAATAAGAAAAAAAAGAATTTTCTATTTAGCCAAAACAAATTTTAATAATATTTTCTAGGTCTATTTTTATCTAGATTGCAATTTTAGCTAGATTTGATTTTTATAATATTTTTTTTGGTTTGTTTTATCCTGATTGTAATTTTTTTTTAATTTACATGGTGGAATCGGTAGCCACCATGAATATTAGCGAGCTATCCAATTTTTATGACTACCACAATATCCTGAAAGCCACCATACAGATCTTCATGCAATCCACCCCTATAACCACCATGCCACAATAATTTTAGACCTTTTATGCCACTGAAAGCACCAAAAAAGGGACAAGCGTTCAGTCCAGTGAGGCCTAAGATTTGAACCTTGGACCTTTGGCCCCTTATGGGGTTTGGTTGAACCCATTATAATCTTAGCTAGATTCAATTTTTATAATAGTTTATTTAGATCAAATTTTATGGGGGTTATAAACTTTTAGATTTTTTGCATTGCCAAAAGTTGGAGTGGTGCTTTTTGAAGCAATTTCCTACCCATTTTGAAGTTTTGAGAAGGAATTTTTCATGTTTGGCTAGCATCAAGGATTTTATAAGAATTTTTTTGGTTTTTAATAGTTCTAGAGGGTTTTTATCATATTGATAGCTAATATTGATCTTATTGGAAAATTGTTTTATTAAAATATACCATATCAGCCTTGTCAACAAAAAAATTTGATCTTGATAGTTGAAAAGTGTTCTACTAGGCCAATGGATAAAATTTTCTATGTTTTTATGTTTGTTAGTAGCTCCAAAAGCTATAATTATATTAAATTTTAATTTGTAAGCTAATTTAGGAAGTGAAATTAGTGATTCAATTAAATTTATATTGTTGGTCTTGAATTTAATATTTTGTGATCTTGTGTGATTGATTCAGCTACAAGGTTAAGCATATTTCACTAGACTTAATATTTACTGAATCATATGACACCTTGCTAATTCTAATAGTTTGACTAATGGGTATTTATATTTAATAAATATAGGATTTTATTAAAAAATTTCTTCTCTTTTTTTGGAGCAATATTTGTGTTGTAATTTATAATATATGTAGACACCAAAATATAGCCACTTGTCATCCATCGAGGTATTCCCACCATTTTTACCTATTTACTTATATATATTTAGGCATATTTGTTTTTATTTTTTTAATTTACATGGTGGAATCGGTAGCCGCCACAAATCCGGGCAGACTGTCCAACTTTTTATGGCCACCATAGTATTCTGCGTTGTTCGCCCCAGAAGCCGCCACATAGATCTTCACGTAGTCCGCCCCTATAACCACCATGCCACAATCATTTTAAACCTTTTACGCCATTGAAAGCACCAGGAAATGGACAAGTGTTCAATCCGACAAGGCCCAAGATTTGAACCTTGGACCTCCGCCCCCCTTATGGGGTCATTTAGGTATATTTTTTAAATATATGTTTAATATTAATATTTTAATATTATATGTTATATATATATGTATGTATGTAAATAAATCCCAACCATCCAATTTGACTTAATCCTAGCCATCTATCCATACCAATCCATGCGACACACCTAGAATTAATATCCACCCTTCAATGTGTTTTAATCTAAGCCACACAATTTGTATTGCTAAAACCCTGACATACCCTAGTGTGGATTATTAATGGGAGTCATTTTTATGGATCAACCCCTAAGTTTTCATCCTATGTAGTTCACTACATAATCTAAGTTATATTCCCGAGTCCTAGATTTTCCAAGTTTTCCTTGGAGTATCCAAGAATTCTTGCTATTCACCCTCACTCGCCATAGCCTTTGCATCCATCAACACCCACTTTGATCAACAATATATGCTTCTTTAGATCTTTATCTTAGTTCCACAATACTTTCTAGCATTCCCTATCACTGTAGAGTACCTCTGAGTGCTTCTTTCCACCATCGAGCACCTTTGGGTACTTTTCGTTGTTCCCAAGCACCCACAAGTATTCTTTACTACCAATGAGCATCCATGGATATTTTAGACCTTATTTCTATAGCCCTACTAACCCTCAGGTATCACTAGGGAATCACCACATCATTTTCCTAAAACATGTACTATAGACCAGAGAACAACATGTGAATAAGGTAAATCTAGCATTGATTTATTTTATTTCATGTATTTTCATATTCTGCTCACTTTATTTATATTGCATAGCTAGGGTTTGTATTAATTCCTGAGGGTCTCACACTGTGGAGCTCTCACAATTACTACTAACTTTTTTTCTATATTTTGTGTCCATATTTGGAGATAATACATCTACATTGTGCAATTGCTTAAGCTGGAGTGGCCAAGTATTGGATAGCACAAAGCCCACTCACCTTTGTTGGGATCAAAAGCAAATTTAAAGACACCACCATCATTGTTCACTAGGGTTTCAAAGAACTCTAGTATTGTAATATTTTGTATCAAAAGAAATCAAATTATTTATTGTAACATTGGATATTTGAGTCTCCCTCCATATCAATAAAATTATCTCTTTTGTGCAATATTGTCTCTTGATTTCATCTTATCTGTTATATTTTGTGTTTCTCTTTTGCATCTACAAATTGTGATCAGTGGGACCCCTAAGGGTTTCTCATTTTTATTGACTATGTTGACTAAATTGCTATTTTATATCTTATCTTGCAGGGTTTTCAAAAGTATAGATTGCATTATTTTCACTGGATTAGAATTTTTGAAGATTTGTAGAAAGTTGCAAAAGGTGCACGAACACCCTATGGTGCTTGAGGGTAATCTAAAAATGCACAAGGGCATTTAAAAAGTTTCTAAATGTGTTTTACAAGAATATACAATGATTTTATAGGATTCTCGATAAGTCTATAGAAGAAACCCTGAACTTTCTATTTTTACATATTTTCATATTCTTACATTTTTATAGATTTCTAGATTAAAAATAACATCAGTAATAAATCTAGTAAAAACATTGCATTCACTCACACATTTCCATTTTATAGGAGGAGTTTGCATTCTAGTTAAAAATTAGTAATGAATCTAGATTTCTGGATTTATAGGAGGAGTTTGCATTCTAGGCATTATATTAGTCATTGCATTCACTCACGCATTTCCATTTTCCATTTAAAGTTCCTAGTTTTCGAGTGTATTGCAATTGAAAAATCTTCCATTCTAGTTGCATGTGAATTATTAAATTGTATAAATTATTCTACATTGTAGGGTTAGAAACTCCTCCTTTTGTTGATCCAAGTAGGAACATAATTAGTTTTTCAAACGTATCCCCGTGCTGGGTGATTCTAGGAAGACGAGTGAATGAATCTTCCACTATTTAGAGAGGGATTTAAGTGGTGTACTTAACATCCTTTAATATAATTGATACTCTTACTGTTAGCTTATGATTTAGACTAGTGAAATTAGTCGTTTCTAATATTGTATGCGCACCATAGAAAATAGAACCTTAAAAGAAATCTCACACACACTTCACATTTCATATTAAACAATAATGGTTGGATTTCATCACTAGCCATTACTTGAGATCTGGTGATGGTGGATCTCATCTCCATACACCAATATCTACCCCTATACACCTTAGATTACCCCTTAGAAAACTTGTTGAATTTCATCACCAATAAGAATCTCATTGCCCTATGCAATCCATAGTATTCACCCATTTCTAATTTAGATTAGCACATTGAAATACATGAAATCAAAATCTAAAAAAATTGAATTCACACTAAAATGAGATAATCAATGAATGAGGTAAGACACATATGTTGAAAAAACTTAGCATTGTTTTATCTTAATTTGATTTTTGTGAAGTTCCAATTTTACATTTCATTTTACTGTACAATTTGTATTTGGTTTAGTTGCTTATGGTATTAACAAGAAATTAATAGAAATAATTAAATAAAAATAATTCCATGGAATATTCATCCATATTCCCCACCAATTTTGTGGTAGATTCCCCAAGTGTGAAACAGATAGATTTGTCTATGGGCCCATCACACATTGTACATACTACTGATGTCTTGTACAGGTATACCAATACTTCCCTCATCAAACTAAATAATCTTCACCATCCATTAACCATAATATCACCCACATAGACATGGCCAAAGTAGAGGCTTTCTACAAATTGACTAACTATGTATTAGAGCCCATTCATGATTTCCCTAGTCAAGATCCTACTTTACAGTAGGAACTTACTCATTCCTAGCCATCCAACTTTACCCAGGTGTACACTAACCCTATTTTGGAGACATTGGTTGCACCTTCCTCTCATATATCCATTCCCCAATACCCAAGTACTTCCAACACTTCTATCCCATATTCGTACACATCCACCTATACCAACCCCTTGTATGAAGCACATGTAAATGCTACTTTACAAGTTTTTACCCTCTCAGTTACAATCCCAAGTGTAACTTATCCCTTAGCCACATATTTCATGCCATATACGTCCATACCTCCTATTTTTTATAGAGAAATTCATGAAATGTGGAATATTTGAACAAATTTCATAGTCATTGTCAAGACGATCAACAAAAAGTGTAAGTGAACCCTAGGCCTCTACCAATATCTACTCAAACCATATTAATTAACCAAAGTTCATGATGGGCACCACAATATTCTATGGTTTCCATCCCTACTCCACCAAGCCATACCAATACCAATTCCATTACCATAAACAATACTAATTCTATTCCCATAGGACAACCTAGCCATAGTACCCATGCATTGTTCCCATTCCAACATTATCCATATCTTTATCATCAATCTCATCTTCATCAATTTCCATCAACCTCACCTAATAATCATAATAAATCTCATCATCATCTAGTTACCCCACAACATTTTTCTACCATGCCTTCTCAAAATAATTTGGTGATATAGGGCTTCCACATTCCTTGGAAAGACCCTAGAATCAAGACCATGCAATAGTAAATAGATCAATTGATACAACATACTCCTGGTATGATAAACCAAAAGCCAACCCTACATAAAATGAAATACCAACCGATTCATCCTTCAGTACCATCACCACCATATCTAAAAGATTTCACGATGATGACGTTTGATAAATTCAAGGGGATTGAGGATCCCAAAGAGCATGTAAGCACATTTGTACACTAATGCTTTAGAATACAAAATGAAAATGTTTTCATGCTTAGAACATTTCCTTAGAAATTAGGTGGAGATACCATAGAGTGGTACAACCAATTTCCTAGTCATAGTATTTATACTTTCAAACAATTGGTTGACCAATTATTTGAGCACTTTGTCCTTAATGTTAGAAATAAAGTCTTATTGTTTGACGTTTATGCTTTACGATAACATGATGATGAATCTATCTATGATTTTTGCAACCGTTGGAGGGTCATCAATACCAAATTACCATTCACCCTACCAATGGAAGAGCTTAACAAGTTATTTACCAAGAGTTTTTTAAAACCCATCTCTTGGATGCTTCAATTATAGACATATCATTCATTTGAAGAAGCTCTAGCACATGATAGTGTCATCGAGGAGAAAAAAAATCCAAGAGGACATACTTAAGCCTAGGAAAAAGGCATGGAAAATAGGGGCCAATACATAAGTAATTATTCTTGCCAATAAAAATTGACACAGACTACTCTAACCAATTAGCCTAATCATGTCAATCAAGTGTTCATGAGCTAGCTGGTAATGGCCCAATAACAATAAGTACAACAATTACTATAACACATTTCCTATCATGCGGTGCCCTTAGTATACCAATAAATGCAAAGTATAGTTTCAAATATGGAGAATCATCCTCGATGATAGTCTATCTAGTAGAATCGCCAATACACCCCCTTTTTTGAGTTGTATGCTTCCCTCTGATGAGAGGTTATTTACTACTAATATTTGTATCAAATTAAATCATTTTACATGAGTATTTAATATATTTTTACATGTTATCATCAGTTAAATATGAATTATTTGTAAAAATGAGTAAAAATGGTAATTTGATGTTTATCAGTACTTACTTCCAATTTGCCTGAGATCTGAGTTAAATGCAGGTAATAAGTGGAGAAACTAAATTTGTACTCCAGATGTGAATAACAACCACTAGTAGTTAGAAGAAGTCAAGTGGATGATCTCAGTTTACGGAAGACAGTTACGGGAGGTAATTACGAACAATAATTACGTAAGTTCAAAAGGTAATTTTGAAGACTTACCATGGACGAAAAAATATAATATGGATGGCAGAACCAAATGACGAAAATTAAAATATCTTCAAATATATCTTGCCTTTCCATTTTGGTTATGATATTCTCTCTAGCTGATAAAACTTTATGAAAAGGATTTGTAATGTTATTATTTATCGAATGTCAAAGTTGTTAAGACTTCCTACATTAAAGGAATTGAAAAGTCTTATACAACCCTATTATGAGTCAGTTAGATAGAAAATATTCCATGTAATGCCACTTGGACCAATAGGAATATTTTTAGGTCCAAGTCAAATAAAATATATTTAGCTTTAGGATATCTTATGATGCATGTACAGTCATCCCTCCACATTTCAAGATACATACGTGGAAAAGATTATACATTATATTAGTCTTAGTATAAATATACATTAGAAAACAGAGGAATGCCTAGCTCTTCCATTACTTCTGATGCATTATTGTTATATTTCAATCATGTTACAGAGCTTATACATTTGAGCCTTTATCAATAAAATAATATTTCTTCAATTATGGTAACTTGTATCATTTCTAGCATTTGTTTCTTCTTTATTTTGAATCTATAAATACTATAACCTGCATTCATGAATAATGAATAAACATTAGTATAAATCATAATATTTAGTTACTGATAGAGTAGTTTAGGCAAAAAGAACTTACACTGCCACTTAGGAAGCAAGGCCCACTCCTAATCGATAGTCCCTGAGCTCTTTTGCCCCTGCATTAGATTAGAATTAGTTAGATCTGCATTATAAATATATAAAATTTAGAAATTACATAAAGATCCTAATAGCTAAAATTCATAATAAATTGTATTTATTTACCATTTTCTTCATAATTCGTACTGAATATTTTTATATTTCTTTTTGTACACGTGTACACATGATTTCTAAACTGGAAATTGAACTAGACTTAAGCATTAATTCCTACAATTATATCTATACTGGATTGCTACTTTTTAAATCTAACCTTTATTTCCCTCATATTGATAAAATTAAATGTAAGCTTCTACGTTCGATCATTTTTGCATCATTTTCGAGGAAAGTAGCATCATAGTAGTTGATTAGAGAAGTCGTTGGCAGTGCAAAGCGAGAGGACATACTTGTACGTATGAGATCTTGTGGATACATGAGCCCCTGGTGTGCATACAAGTTAGAGTGGTTATCGACATAGATGGGACACAATAGCCCTCACTATCGTGGGTAGCTAACAACAAGCCCTGCCTTACGACGTTGTCAAGTTCCTTTTTCATAAATGTTTCATGTTTTAATTGCCTTCCTAGATTAAAATTTTCTTTCTTGCAATTTGCTTTCTGCAATTTCCTACTTTGGGTAATTATTATTTTTTAGGTGATGTAGGGTCCTATGGGCAAGTTTAGGAAGTAGGCAAAGGTAGTAGCTGAAAATAACCCCCTGTATTGGGAGTAGGAATTATCTTACAGCGAGTGACATGACTGTAGTGAAATCCCCCCTAGTCAAATAAACACTAAGAAGTTACCTGTTATTTTAGTACTATTATTTTATTTTTATCAAACTATTGCTTAATTGGTTACACGAATTATGTGATCTGCGGGTCATACCCAATTATAGTAATACTAGGTTGTATACTTATTTCTAATGATATTAAGTTTGAGTGTATGGATTACATGCTCCGTGGGTCACATTTGAACTTAGTAACATTAGGAATTTCCCTAATATTGTTAGAATTAGGATGTACGGATTACGTGCTCCGCGGGTCGCATCCTAATTTTAATAACATTAAGATTGTCTAAATTATACATATTTATTTTCTGTTAAAATTTATAAATTTTATGTTTTAATAGACAGTAGATCAAAAAAAAAAAAAAAATCAAAACTTAAAAAATTTCAAAAAGAAAAAAAAAATGGTTGAAAGTAGTCATATTGAATTCATAGATCTCAGGAAATATTTGATTCAGCAAGGGGTTAATATTATTGTTGATTAGAACTTTATAACAACCAAGTCAGAATGGGAAGCACTGCGTGTAAGAATTGAATCTATCAACGAGATATCAGAAGAACTTAAAAAGATAAAAAGGATTAATATTGCAAAAATTTTAAGGGTAAATCATCCTACACCTTATGATAATCTGGGAATAAGTTGTGAAAATTGCCTTTGGTATAGACGAACTATAGTAAATCCATCAATTTATCCTTGGAACCAGTACCTTGAGGATTCCCTCATTGTTTATAATTTTCTTGCAAAAATAGAGAAAAGAGAGTTAATCCTGCAATACAACAAAAGGTATTTTAGAATTCCTAGAGATGTACGTTTTAGAGAAATATGCGAAGGTTTATGTTTTGAGCTACAATTTGGAATTCCTAATTCTATAGCAATTAAAGCTTATATTTATCAGCTGATTCAACTGTTGGTGGGTCATTTTAATTTTGAGGAAGAACATTTTATGACAC
>JAQPPZ010010735.1:0-36078 GCA_028583015.1 Wollemia nobilis
TGATGGACCTATCCACTAGAGACCTCTATCCCCTCTACTCTTGTCACCTAAAAATTCTACTCTCAATTCTATCTCAAATCTACAACAAGCCCTGTAAAAATTCTAGAACAAATTTTCTCTAACTCTACTCAAATCTACCCCAAGCCTTAACATAAGGCTTAATCAAATAAGCAACCAAACCTACTCTTAATTCTATCTCAAATATGTCTCAATCCTTAACACAAAGCTTGATCAAATCAACAACCAAACTTGATTTCAATTCTATCTCAAATATGTCTCAAGCCTTAACACAAAGCTTGACCAAATCAACAACCAAACTTGCTCTCAATTCTATCTCATATCTGTCTCAATTTTGTTTCAAGTCTTTACAAGACTTGCTCAAATCTGCCTCAAAGTTGCTCCAAGTCTGCTTACAAGACTTGTTCAAATCTACCTTCAAGCCTTCTCAAAAGACTTGTTCAAATATACCTTTAATCCTTCTCAAAATACTTTCTCAAATATACCTTCAATGCTACTCACAAAATCTACTCAAATATTTCCAAATATTGCATACACACACAACTTAAATCTCTTTTAGAAATATTTGTTTCAACTAGGCAATTCAAACATATTCTACCTAGAATTCGTTTAACCTATGGAACATATAGATAATGATATGCACTATCAAAATCCTAATATGTTATTCACATTCACAAATATTGCATTCCACTAATCCAATCCCTATCTCTTACAAAATTCCTTTCAAATCAAATCAAAAGAATGTATAACTTACTTCACAAAGCTGATCTATCTTTCTTGCAAAGTTGCTCTCAAAGATAAATCACACTAATGCATAATTTTCCCTCACAAAATTATTCTCAAACACTTTCACAATTTCTTTCAATATATCTCAAACCAATGCTTAATAGGTGTCACAATGATGCACTAACTTGTCTTCAAACCTAGTACAAGCAGTTCACAATTTTTAGCACAAATGTCTCAATATTCTTCAACAATGGAAGCATGATCTTATTCTCAAACTCTATCCCAAATATTTCTAAAATCATCCAACAATGAAGTACAAGAATATATTCAAACTCTAATGCAATTGTTTCAACTTTCTCTCAACAATTAATGCACATGTAGGTCTCAAACCCTAACTCAAATATTTTCAATAATGCTTACCAAACAACCCTTTTAACTCCACCTCAAAACTACTTTCTCAAAACACAACCACTTAGATAAAATGTTGAACCACCATACCTCAAAATTCTTGATGAAGATGTGCCCTCAAATACCTGTATCAAAATAATATATGTTACAACTACAAAAAGGATCAGCACAACACCTTTTCATATATTGGAAAACCTTCTCAAAATGTGTGCACAATTTTATTCCAAATCACTACTCTATAAATATCTTGGCTTTTCAAAATAAAACATCAAAACATGAACCAAGTCCTTCAATATTAATGCAAATATTACAAAAAATAAAAACATATTTTACACTTTTATCTCCCAATTTCATAAAATAATTTCCAAACCACTTAATGACCCATAACATAGATTTACAATATTAAATCAACCATTTACACCTTATCACTCCTGCTTTTGCATATATAGAAATAAAACTTAATGACAACAATATCCTAAAAAATATTTGGTAAAAATAAATTATCCTCATACCTCCTATATGCCAAAAACCTTTACACTATAGCACACCCCTCAAACTCCATGCAAAACAAATTTAATTAATCTTAGCGCATACCTTTCAAAAAAATTATGGCTAGCACGAACAAGAATCGACCCTCCGACCTCAAAATCCTAATGTAGTGCATGATCACTTGTGCTAGCTAAGTGGTTGAAACCTAATGTATAGGCCTACCATTTTATTTCCTCTTTCAAATTCGTCGAAAAGGCTAAAACCTCCAAAATTGGAACTAGGGAGAATCAAACCGTGAACCTCTGTCTCACAAATGACTTAGCATGAATATAGCCATAATTGGGCTACCCTGGTGGATGACATAAAGGAGCAAACAAAAATTATTTATTTCATTCTCCTTGTACGCTCCGAAATCAACGATGTCCCTTATTCCTTATTCGCTATCACCACTTTGTACGAAACATGAAAATCAAGCACACATATTTATTTCCAAAGTCTCAAGGGTATTTATATGTTTCCATGCACGTTTTTAGACTTCAGACCTCTTTAATTTTTTTTTTTTAAATAATTTGAATTATCTTTGGCACCATGTAACTTTATACTTAGGTATTATGATATTTTTAAAATATATTATAATAAAACCTTTTACCTTGGGTCTTTTTCAACAAATGAGAAGTCTTGTCTTTTCTTTGCAATTTAAAATCTCCCTCTTTTTATCATTTTTCAAATGAAGCCCTTGTTACTTTCAAACTCTCATAATAACATTTAAATTTAAAAATTTAAATATTATAATCAATTTCTTCAAAATTCTCTTTTCTTGCTTTCAAAACCATGAGAAATTCCTTTGCATTTATTATTTCAACCTTGAAGACAAAACTCAACCTTTTCACATTGGACATCAATAACAACCAATGACATCAAACCTTTGACATCAATGACAACACTATACTCAAAATTTTCAACAATATCACCCTTTATCATTGATGGAAACCCTTTCTAAAAACTCCTTTTCCTATCACTTGGATTCCAAATATGCTCCCCTAAGAAACTGCTCCCCCTGACTGAATGCTCTCCCCCTTACTCAAATCTCTCACCCTTTGACATCAATGGCAAAGGGCCTCCTTTGGGACTAAATATAAGACTCTTAGATTATCCCCCTCCCCACCTCCTCTCCTTGAGGTGATTTACTTTGCGGTGGGAGTATCTCTAATCCCAACATACAATGCTCTTTTTCTTTTTCAACCTTCTTTTTCAACATTTTTGAAGCCATATCCTTCTGATCCATTTGAGTTTCATTGTTCTTGCTTGTATTTGAAAGTTTTGGAAACTCTATTCTACACCTCTTGGCATTATGCCCAAGATTATTGCACTTGTAACACTTAATATTATAGTTCTTAGAAGGTGCAAATATATTGAAGTTCCTCTTCGTGAAGCCATACTAATTTCTATCATGAACCTTGTAATGGATTGCTTTATGACCAAAACGATTACAAGAGTAGCAATACCCTTGGAAGAAATATCCATATTTGAATGAGTTGAAATTCCTTTTAGTGAGGTCATACTCCTTTCCATGAGTCCTGCAATGCATAGCCTTGTGATCAAATAGATTGCATGAAAAACATCCTTTGAAGAAATCTTGTCTTGAAACATCTGGTATCTTAGTCCTTTCTTTTTCTTCTCTATGATGATCTCTATTTCTTGTTTGTACATTGTTTCCTTTCTTAGTGAAGCTTCTATTCTTCAACTTATCTGCATAGGTCTCAATTTCTTCTTCACTCTCTTCCTTTAAAACTTCCACTTCTTTTGAGCTTGAGCTTGACCCTTCTTCTTGTTTCCCTTGTCCTTCTTCAAAATCAAGTCTTGTTTTTATAGATGAAGATCTTTGTGCATTGATAATTTTATCCAAAGTCTTTAAACTTTTCCCAAACCTATGTAGCTTGTCCTTAGAATATTTCACTTCCATCCTTAGTGAAACTACCTCATGTTCTAATCTCTCACATTCTAACTCTTTTACCAATAACTTCTCAACCATGACCTCTTTAAATATCCTTGCCTTAGCTTTTGAGTTTATTAGGTCTTGTAGAAGCTTTTCCTTTTCTTCCTCATGTTCTTGAACTTGAGCCTTTAGTATTGAATTCTATTTTCTAACCCTTTTCAATTATCTGAGAGCAACAATAAGTTCTTCTTCTAGATCAATTGTGCCTTCCTCTTCATTTTTTGAATCTTTTTCTACTTCTCGGTCTCCAAGAGCATCTTCATACTTTTCAAAATTATCTTCAATAGGAGCATATTATTCCTCTTCCATTGCCAAAAATAAAACATCTTCTTCTTCACTATTTGAGAGTCTTTCATCACTGTCACTTGAAACCTTGCTTGCCTTGTTAACATAGAAACTCTTTTTATGCCTTTGAAAGAACTTATTTGCATGCTTGCTTTGACCATACCATTTTTTATTTTCATGTCTGGATTTTACTCCTTTTTTCTTATGACCATGTTTCTCTTCACTGCTACTGCTTTCTATTTCTAGATAATTAGATGCATAGTGATCAAAATTACCACAATTAAAACATTTCACAATCTTCATACCTTTATGCTTTCTTGAGTCCTTGTTTATTTTCACATAGTTAGCTTCTTTAACTCTTACACTAAAATTTAGAGGGGGGGTGAACAGTATAAGATCAACTTTTACTTTTATTTCCCAAACAATATTATCTAATATTATCAATGGCAATATCAATAGCAATAATCAAAGAAATTCACAAATCATCACACACATGAGAGACACAAATTTAACGTGGTTCATCCAATGTGGATTACATCCACAGAGAAAATATTTCTTATAAATTTTCTCAACAAATCTCTTGGAAATAAATTCCATATTACAATTTTTATGGACATCTGTCCAAAGGAGATACCAATCCCCTATACTTTTATTTATGGATCTCTCTCCACAGGAGAACTCTATCCCCTTGCTCTGGTCCGTGGATCTCTCTCCATAGGAGAACTCTTTCCCCTTTGCTTTGGTTTGTGGATATCTCTCCATAGGAGAAATATTTTCCCTTTGATATGGTTTGTGGATATCTCTCCATAGGATAACTCCATCCCCTTGCTCTGGTTCGTAGATCTCTCTCCACAAGAGAACTCTCTCCCCTTTGCTCTAGGTGGTGAACTTCTAGAAGACTTATGTCCCCACTGATCTGGCTTGTGGATCTCTCTCCATAGGAGACCTTTATCTCCACTACACTAGTTTATGGACCTTTATCCTTTGGAGACCTCTATCCTCTCTGCTCTTGTCACCTCTAAAGTTTGCTCTCAAATCTATCTCAAATCTACACCAAACCCTGTAACAAGTCTAGCATAAATCTACTCTAACTCTTCTCAAATCTTCCCCAAGCCTTAACACAAGGTTTGATCAATTCAAAAAATAAAACTAATCTCAATTTTATCTCAAGCCATAACACAAAGCTTGATCAAATAAAAAAGCAAACCTGCTTTCAATTATGTCTCAATTTTGTCTTAAGCCTTAACACAAAGCTTGACCAAATTAGTGCTGGACATTTTGAGTGATAAGTTGTCATTGATGTCAAAATTGAGTGGTCCTTGATATCTAACTTTCAGCACCAGTCAGTGGTAGTTTTAGTTGGCAGCATCAGTTTCAGGTTCTCCAATAAATGCAAAAAGATAATTCGGTTTCAGTTTCAAGACCCAGTTCCAGGAAGTCAGATTTGGCCCAAAGTGCAAAAATAAGCCCAAGTAAATAATATTATAACATTATTTTATAATATTATTCAAAGGAATTTAAATTAATTTATTAGTTAATTTACTTAACTTATAAAGTTATTTAAATTAATTATTAATTAATTAATTTATTAATTTTAAATTAATTTAAGCTAAGGTTAAATAACCCTAAGGTGGGTTATTAAAATTAAAATTTGAAATTCAATTTTGAAATACAAAGCGTCGACATAAGGAGAAATTTAAAAACATGTATATAAGGGGGGACTACCCACCTTACAAAATTTACCATGCCTTCGAAAGTATTTGCGAGCCTTATGATTTGCGTTGTGTCCAAGGAAGATAAAGTGTGTGAATTTTGTTGAAAATCAAATGATGGCAGAGGCATAAGAGGAAAGGATTTTTCCTTCCTTCACGTGGGCATTAGTAGCCCACGTGGTGGTCTCCAAAGCGCTAAGGCACTTAGGCTTGAGGACACGGTGGATCGAATCTCGTTGAATCCCATTTTTGGGGAAGAAAGAGGTATGCTCTAATTTTGGATGCAAAAAATTTCAGGAATATAGTTTGAGCATTTAGAAATTAATTTTTGCATATTATAATTGGTTTCTAAGGTATAAAGGGGAGTTATAAGGGATTTGCAAATTAGATTTTTAATATTATTTTCTCAAGTGGTTGAAAGGATAGTAAGGTGTTTGGTTGATGTTTTATGGTATTAAAACATTATTTTGAGTTGGAGTTTATAAGGTGTATCCAAGTTATTATTTCATGTGTGTTATGATGAGTGTTATTTTTAAAGGTAGAAATAAGGCATAAATTGAGTTGTGATTATTTTGTGACTAAAGGAATATTTTAAGAAAGTGTTGAAGTGATATTGTTGTGTTTAACCATTAGAATTGGAAAGAAGGAAATTGTGATTGAGACAGATTTTTTCAAAGGCACTTTGACATCCAACAAAGATATGGGCTTATTCTTCATAGTGAGTGATTTTTGAAAGTTGTGTATGAAAAGTTGGAGTGAAAATTATTGTTTGGTTAGCATTGTTGAGAGTGTTTTTATTTATTGCTTCAAGGTTTTCTGGAATAAAAAGAGTGATTGATAAAACCTTGTTTTATAAGCATTGTTGTTGAAGTAAGTAATTGAGTGAAGAACTTGAACTAGGGTTTGGAAATAACATGAGTATCATTGTTATGTGAGAATTTTTTATAATAATTGTTGTTGAAGTGAGTAATTGAGTGAAGAACTTGAACTAGGGTTTTGAAAAGAACATGAGTATCATTGTTATGTAAGATTGTTTTATAAGCATTATTGTTGAAGTGAGTAATTGAGTGAAGAACTTGAACTAGGGTTTTGGATAGAACATGATTATCATTGTTATGTGAGATTGGTTGATAAGCATTGTTGGAAAAATTTGAGTGATTGTTCATATGATTGGACTAGGGTTTGTGAGCAAGGACTATTTCAATGAGTGCTTGGTTGAGTAGAGTTGGTTGAGCCTAGTCATGTGAAGGTGTTGAAATGATTTTTCAAGTTCTGTGAAACAAATTATTTTATATTTTGAATTGATTTGAGAAAGAGGTTGAGTATTGATGAGTGTGAAACATATCGAGTCTCTAAAAATTATCTATATGTTTTTGTAATAAAAGAGAGATTGGAAGTGATTGAGAGTTTGTGAATGTGAAGCATATTGAATCTCTAAAAATTCTTTTTATATTTCAAAAGAGTGACTGAAAGTGATTGAGTATTGAGGTGAATGTGAAGCATATTGAGTTTGTAACAATTATCCATATATTTATAAAAGAGTGATTAAAAGTAATTGAGTATTGAGGTGAATGTGAAGCATATTGAGTCTCTAAAAATTCTCTTTATGTTTCTATGAGATTGGACAAGTTCTAGTGTGGACTTATTGAGCAGATTTGAGGTAAGTATTTGATAAGACTTGTGGATAGATTTGTGTGAGCTTTTGTGGAAGATTACAATACAGATTGAGAGAAGATTTGGATAAGTCCTAGTAAGGACTTATTTAGAAGATTTGGTCAAGTTCCAGTGAGTACTTGTAGAGAATATTTGGACAAGTTCTAGAGAGGACTTGTGGATATATTAGTGTGAGCTTTTGTGGAAACTTACAAGGCAAATTTGAGATAAGTCTTTGAGAAGACTTGTGAGCAAACTTGATTGATTGATTGATTTGTTCAAACCTTGAATTAAGATTTGGGGCAGATACAACAGAGTTGATTTGAGATTGAGTCAAGATTTGTGTTAAGACTTGAGGACAAATATTGAGGATAAATTTGTGTTAGACCAAAGGATTGTGTTTAGTGCAGATTTGAAGATAGAATTTGGTGCAGATTTGAGGATAGGTTTGTGCCAAACCAGAATTATGCTAGATCGAAGGACTATGTTTAGTGCATATTTGAAACACAACTTTGAAGGTGATAGAGTATAGAGGATAATAGTCTCTAGTGGATAGATATCTGTTAGCTGGGGCAGTGAGAACATGTGTCTTTAGTGGATAGATATCCTTTAGCCAAAGTAGTGGGGGTAACCGTTCTTTTAAAAGATCACTAGTTAGAGCTTAGGATAAAGGAGTTCTTCTATGGATAGAGATCCATGAACTTGATTAGGGAATTGGTGATGCAGGAACCTATCTTTAGAGGGTTTTTTTAAGAAGTTTTAAAATAATTTTTTTATTACCCAAAATGAAATTATTTGATGCAAAAATAATTTACCAAAAATGGTAATTACTAAAAAGGCAAATTTTTCTGAAAAACTATTTTACCGTAAATAGTAATTACTTAAAAAGATAGTTCTTGGTGGAAAAACAAATTTGCCAAAAATAGTAAATTTTTTTTTTTTTTTAGGGCTTTAAGCTTTAGGGATTTTTTTTTTAGATTTTCTTTCAGGGCTTCAAGCTTTAGGATTTTCTTTTAGGGTTTCTTTGGGGATATATATTCCCTTGGTATTTCATTGTAAAAGGGGGAAGTAAATCCAGGGTTGATAAAATAAAATATTTATTGGTTTATTTCCATGTATTATAGTTTTTATGTGAATGGAGGGTTTTACTGATTATTTTAATTTATTGCAGTTTTTATGTAAATGAAGGGTTTTACATATTATTTGCATTTATTACAGTTTTTATGTAATGGGAGGTATTTTTTTTGACCTCTTGCAACTGGATTTACATCATTTGGTATGAGAGCAAGTTGGATATTGCTGAGGAAGAAAAGAGAAGAGAAAAAAGAGAAAAGGAGAGGAAAGCAAAATGGCTCCAAGAAAATTGACACTCTGTGCAGTTCTTATAGAAGGTTTGTAAAACCTTGGAGAAAGAAATTGATAGTGCTTGCAGGAGGGTTTTTTTTTTATGTAAAGCCTCAGATAAAGAGATTGACACTTTATGTAGTACTTGCAAAAGGTTTGTAACACCTTGGAGAAATAAATTAACACTCTGTGTAGTGCTTGCGGGAGGTTTTTTTATGTAAAACCTCATAAGGAGGAATTGACACTTTGTGTAGTGCTTACAGAAGATTTGTAAAACCTTAGAGAAAAAATTGGCATTTTGTGTAGTGCTTGCAGGAGGTTTTTTTTTATGTAAAACCTCGAAAGAAGAAATTAACACTATGTGTAGTGTTTGCAGGAGGTTTGAGATATAGAACCTCGGAAGGAGATTGGTACTTTAAGAAGTATTTGCAAATGTGTGGCCCTATATGGAGAGCAATTATGAGTTTGATCAAAGGAACTTGCAGGAGCAGAGTTATTTTCAACTAGAGGAGAATGATGCAGGAGCCTATCTTTAGAGGGTATTTTTTAAATAAGTTTTAAAATAATTTTTTTATTACCCAAAATGGAATTCTTTAATGCAAAATATTTTTCCAAAAATGGTAATTACTAAAAAAGACATTTTTTTATGAAAAACTAATTTGTCGTAAATAGTAATTACTTAAAAAGGCATTTTTTTTTTTCACCCAGGTGTTGTAGGTGAGTTGGAGAGGAGAGGGCAATCCTCAAAGGGAGGTCCCAGGTTCAAATCTCCACCCTACCAAAAAGTTGAATTGGGTATCCAAAATTCAATTGATAATGTTGGTGCGGGCAGGGTCAGGTGTGACTCCCTATTCGTGGTATCTTAGACCAAGGTGGCTCTGCAAGGGGTTTTCTGCTTTAAAAAAAAAAAAAAGGGATTTTTTGGTGGAAAAATAAATTTGCCAAAAAATAGTATTTTTTTTTTATTTTTAGGGCTTTAAGCTTTAGGGTTTTATTTTAGGGTTTCTTTCAGGGCTTCAAGCTTTAGGATTTTATTTTAGGGTTTCTTTGGGGATATATATTCCCTTTGTATTGCATTGTAAAAGGGGGAAGTAAATCCAGGGTTGAGAAAAAAAAATATTTTTTGGTTTATTTCCATGTATTATAGTTTTTATGTGAATAAAAGGTTTTACTGATTATTTCCATTTATTGTAGTTTTTATGTAATGGGAGCTATTTTGTTTTGACCTCTTGCAACTGGATTTACATCAATTAGTGTATCATTTGGATAGAGATCTATAAATATTGTAATAGGGAAAATATTCCCAAGAGATTGATTGAGAAAATTTTAGTGAAATATTTTTTCCATGGAGTAGCCCACATTGGGTGAACCACATAAAATTAGTGTATCTATTGTGTGTGGTGATTTGTGCATTGCTTTGATTACTGCTGTTGATATTGCTATCTATACATTACATAACATTGATTGTAAAGAAAAGTAAAAAGTGGTCTTATACTATTCACCCCCCTCTCTCAGTATAAACTTATGTTCTTCAATTGGTATCAGAGTGGGTTCCTTCAGAAGAGTTTAACAACTTGAAAGAAAAAATTTATGAACACAATGGTTCTAAGAATGTGTCTTTAGATAATTCAACACCAATATTTTATGGAAGTGATTATATATATTGGAGTATGAGAATGAATGTTCACCTAATGGCATTTGGTAATAAAATTTGGGAAGCAGTTGAAAATGGATACATACCACCAGTTGATCCACCTATATATAAGGAAGGTAAGCTTCTACAATATTACAATTCAAAATCAATGAATGCACTTTTGAGAGGTTTGCATAGAACAAAATCAATAAAGGTTATGCATTATAAAGATACAAAAAGAATTTGTGATAAGTTGCAAAGCATATATGAAGGAGATAAAAGTGTCAAAAAGGCAAAGATACAAAATCTCAAAGGATAATTTGAAGAATTAAGAATGAAGAATGAGGAAGACATTAGTTCTTATATACTTTGAGTATATGAGGTTGTTAATGCTATGCAAGGACTTGGAATTAATGTGGATGAATCAAATGTTTATGATAAGATCTTAAGTTCTCTTCCAACAAGGTTTAGTGAAAATATTTTAGCTATAGAAGAAGCAAAGGATGGTGATTCTTTGACAAGAGATATTTTTCTTGGTATTCTTATAGTTTTTGAGTTAAGAACAAAAGAACCTAATCCCTAGAAGGAAGCATCCTTCAAAGCAATTAATAAGACAAAGTGTAAGAAGTCAAAATAGATCAATGAGTCATCCAGTGATGAATAAGCTAATTATGGCAGAAGTAACAAGGATTCAAGAAGATTCTAAGATGCATAATTTATTATATTTTTCAATTGTGGAAAGTATGGTCACTATGCAACTGATTTTCAAGAAGCCAGAAACAACAAATATGAAGAAAAACAATTTCACAGGAATAGGGAATTAGAAAGATACCAATATCAAAAGAAAGGCAAGGATGGCCAAAGCAGACAAGAAAAGAAGTTATTTCAAAGACAAAAGAGGAGCTACTATGCAAATAAGGAAAGTAAGTACTCAAGTGATAGTGATGTTAGTTCTTCAAGTAATGATAAATATGAAGTCTTATTTATGATTTAAGAAAAATAAGAAGTTAAGAAAAGGTCACCAATAATTCTCAAGTATTTTAGATGTGGCAATTCTGGACATCTTGAAGATAGTTATACAAGGAATGGTTTTAGTTTCAGTGATGATGAATATGAGGATGCACTTGAAGGACCAGAAGAGAATATTCTAATAGCACTAGAAGAAGAAGAGGATGATCCTATAGTAAATAAGTCAAAAGAAAATGAAGATGTAGACAAAGGCAAACAAATAGAGGAAGAATCAAAAAAAGAAGGATTTGATCTTAAGGCAGAACTTATTTATGCTCTTAACATAGTAAAGAAGATAAGAGCAAAAATCTAAACTTGAATTTTAGTTTCAAGAATGTGATGAAGAAAGAAGAAAGCTTATAGAGGATCTAAACAAGTCAATGGCTAAGACAAAGAAGTTCAAGGATAATTTAGAAGCAAAGGTCTTAGAATGTGAAAGATTAGAACAAGAAGTAGCTCTACTAAGGAAATATTTAGAAAAATCCAAGGATAAGCTACACAAGTTTGGAAAGAGTTCAAGGATTGTGGATAAGATGATCAAGGTACAAAGAAGGTCAACAAACAAAATAGATCTTGTTCTTGAACAAGCTCAAAAGAAACAAGAAGAGTCAACCTCAAGTTCTGAAGAAGAAGAAACTTTAGAATAAGACAGTGTAAGAAAAAGTGAAACTTTTGAGGATGATTTGGACAATAGAAATTTCAACAAGGAAAGGAAAAATACATAAAGAAGAAGTAGATGGAACAACAATCATAATAGGTTAAGAGAGACTAAGAGACCAATGAGGTCAAGACAAGGAAATTTCAATGAAAAATATTTTTCATGTCACAAGTTTGGGCACATGGCTTCATAGTGCAAGACACATGAAAGACAATAAAATGGGAATTTTAGAAATAGGTAACTTTTCCATGGGTATTGCTACTCATGTAATCAGTTTGGTCATAAGGCAATGGATTGCATGGTTCATGATAGAAAAGGATATGGCTTCACTAGGAGAAATCCTAAGATATTTGCACCTCCAAAGAATAATAACATTAAGTGTTATAAGTACAATAATGATGGACATATAGCAAAGTGGTGTAGAGAAGACATTCCAGAACCAAGCATGAACATGAACAGGAACAAGAACAGGAACATGAATATGGATATGAACATGAACAGGAACAAGAACAAGAACAAGAATAAGAATATGGATATGAACATGAATAAGAACATGAATAGAAATAGGAACATGAATATGGATATGGACATGGACAGGAACAAGAACATGGACATGGAGAGGAATATTCAAAGGAATCAGAAGGATTAAATAAGAAGGAAAGAGGACAAAGTTAAAGACCGATGCTTACTAGGAGTAGAAATACTCCCACCCTAGAATTAATCACCTCAAGAGGAGGTGGGGGAGGGTCTAAGCTAAGAGATTCATTCTTAGCCCCGAGCCCCAAAGGTGACCCTTTGCCATTGATGTCAAAGGGAGAGAGATTTGGTTTAAGGAGAGAGCATTGAGGTAGGGGGAATGGTTTCCCAGAGGGAGCAAAATAGGAAAAAGGTCAAGTTTTGGTAAAAAGAATTTGGGTTACCATCAATGAAAAAGGGGGAGATTGTTGGACATTTTGAGTGATAAGTTGTCATTGATGTCAAAATTGAGTGGTCCTTGATGTCAAACTTTCAGCACTAGTCAGTGGTAGTTTCAGTTGGTAGCATCAGTTTCAGGTTCTCCAATAAATGCAAAAGGATAATTTGGTTTCAGTTTCAAGACCCGGTTCCATGAAGTCAGATTTGTCCCAGAGTGCAAAAAGAATCCCAAGTAAATAATATTATAATATTCTTTTATAATATTATACAAAGGAAGTTTAAAATTAATTATAAATTAATTTATTAGTTAATTTACTTAACTTATAAAGTTATTTAAATTAATTATTAATTAATTTAATTATTAATTTTAAATTAATTTAAGCTAAGGTTAAATAACCCTAAGGTGGGTTATTAAATTTCAAAATTCAATTTCGAAATACAAAGCGCCGACGTGAGGAGAAATTTAAAAATGTGTATATAAGGGGGGACTACCCACCTTACAAAATTCACCATGCCTTTGAAAGTATTTGCGAGCCTTATGATTTGCATTGCATCCAAGGAAGATAAAGTGTGTGAATTTTGTTGAAAATCAAACGACGATGGAGGCATAAGAGGAAGGGACTCTTCCTTCCTTCACGTGGGCATTAGTAGCCCATGTGGTGGGCTCCCAAGCGCTAAGGTGCTTAGGCTTGAGGAGACGGCGGATTGAATCTCACCGAATCCTCTTTTTGGGGAAGAAAGAGGTATGCTTTAATCTTGGGTGCCGAAAATTTTGGGAATATAGTTTGAGCATTTAGAAATTAATTTTTGCATATTATAATTGGTTTCTAAGGTAGAAAGGGGAGTTATAAGGGATTTGCAAAATTAGATTTTTAATATTATTTTCTCAAGTGGTTGAAAGGATAGTAAGGTGTTTGGTTGATGTTTTATGGTGTTAAAACATTATTTTGAGTTGGAGTTTATAAGGTGTATCCAAGTAATTATTTCATGTATGTTATGATGAGTGTTATTTTTAAAGGGAGCAATAAGGCATAAATTGAGTTGTGATTATTTTGTGACTAAAGGAATATTTTAAGAAAGTGTTGAAGTGATATTGTTGTGTTTAACCATTGGAATTGGAAAGAAGGAAATTGTGATTGAGACAGGTTTTTCAAAGGCACTTTGACATCCAACAAAGGTATGGGCATATTCTTCCTAGTGAGTGATTGTTGAAAGTTGTGTATGAAAAGTTGGAGTGAAAAGGATTGTTTGGTTAGCATTGTTGAGAGTGTTTTGATTTATTGCTTCAAGGTTTTCTGGAATAAAAAGAGTGATTGATAAAACCTTGTTTTATAAGCATTGTTGTTGAAGTAAGTAATTGAGTGAAGAACTTGAACTAGGGTTTGGAAAGAACATGAGTATCATTGTTATGTGATATTATTTTATAAGCATTGTTGTTGAAGTGAGTAATTGAGTGAAGAACTTGAACTAGGGTTTGGAAAGAACATGAGTATCATTGTTATGTGAGATTGTTTTATAAGCATTGTTGTTGAAGTGAGTAATTGAGTGAAGAACTTGAACTAGGGTTTTGGAAAGAACATGAGTATCATTGTTATGTGAGATTGGTTGATAAGCATTGTTGGAAATATTTGAGTGATTGTTCATATGATTGGACTAGGGTTTGTGAGCAAGGATTATTTCATTGAGTGATTGGTTGAGTAGAGTTGGTTGAGCCTAGTCAAGTGAATGTGTTGAAGTGATTGTTCAAGTTTTGTGAAACAAATTATTCTATATTCTGAATTGATTTGAGAAAGAGGTTGAGTATTGATGAGTGTGAAACATATTGAGTCTCTAACAATTATCTATATGTTTCTGTGATAAAAGAGAGATTGGAAGTGATTGAGAGTTTGTGAATGTGAAGCATATTGAGTCTCTAACAATTCTCTGTATGTTTCAAAAGAGTGATTAAAAGTGATTGAGTATTGAGGTGAATGTGAAGCATATTGAGTCTCTAACAATTCTCCATATATTTCTAAAAGAGTGATTGAAAGTAATTGAGTATTGAGGTGAATGTGAAGCATATTGAGTCTCTAAAAATTCTCTTTATGTTTCTATGATATTGGACAAGTTCTAGTGTGGACTTGTTGAGCAGATTTGAGGTAAGTATTTGAGAAGACTTGTGGACAAATTTGTGTGAGCTTTTGTGGAAGATTACAATACAGATTGAGAGAAGATTTGGATAAGTCCTAGTGAGGACTTATTGAGAAGATTTGGAGAAGTTAGGTAAGTATTTGAGAGGACTTGTGGACAGATTAGTGTGAGATTTTATGGAAGCTTACAAGGAAGATTTGAGACCAGTCTTTGAGAAGACTTCTAAGCAGATTTGATTGATTGATTTGTTCAAACCTTGAGTTAAGGTTTTGGGTATATCCAGTATAGTTGATTTGAGATTGAGTCAAGCTTTGTGTTAAGGCTTAAGAATAGAGATTGAGGATAGATTTATGCTAGACCGAAGGACTATGTTTAGTGTAGATTTGAGGATAGATTTTGGTGCAGATTTGAGGATAGGTTTGTGCCAGACTAGAGACAGAGATTGAGAAGATTTGTGCTAGATCGAAGGACTATGTTTAGTGTAGATTTGAGATAGAGCTTTGAAGGTGATAGAGTATAGAGGATGAAAGTCTCTAGTGGATAGAGATCCATTAGCCAGGGTAGTGAGGATAAGTGACTTTAGTGGATAGAGATCCATTAGCCAGAGTAGTGGGAGCAACAATTCTTCTAGAATATCACTAGTCAGAGATTAGGAGAAAGGAGTTCTCCTGTGGATAGATATCCACGAAATTGATTAGGATATTGGTGTCTCCTTTGGATAGAGATCCATAAACATTGTAATAGGGAAAGGATTCCTAAGATATTGATTGAGAAAATTTTAGTGAAATATTTTCTCCGTGGAGTAGCCCACATTGGGTGAACCACGTAAAATTGGTGTCTCTATTATGTGTGGTGATTTGTGCATTGCTTTGATTACTGTTATTGATATTGCTATCTATACATTGCATAATATTTATTGGAAAGAAAAGTAAAAAGTGGTCTTATATTGTTCACCCCCTCTCAGTATAAGATTGTGTTCTTCTATCAACAACCAAACTTACTCTCAATTTTATCTCAAATCTATCTTAATGTTGTTTCAAGTATTCACAAGACTTGCTCAGACCTACCTCAAAGTTGTTCCAAGTCTTCTTAGAAGACTTGCTCAAATCTACCTTCAATACTTCTCAAAAGACTTGCTTAAATATGCCTTTAAGCCTTCTCAAAAGACTTGCTCAAATCTACCTTCAATGCTACTCACAAAATCTGCTCAAATATTTCCAAATCTTGCATACACACAACTTAAATCTCTTTCAAAAATATGTTTTTTCAACTAGGCAATTCAGACAGATTCTACCTATAATTCATTTAACCTCTAGAACATATAGAGAATGATATGCACTATCAAAATCCCAATATGTTCTTCACATTCACAAATATTGCATTCCATTAATCCAATCTCTATCTCTTACAAAATTCCTTTCAAATAAAATCAAAAGAATGTATAACTTGCTTCACAAAGTTGATTTATAATTCTTGCAAATTTACTCTCAAAGATCAATCACACTAATGCACAATTTTCCCTCACAAAATTAATCTCAAACACTTTCACAATTGCTTTCAATATCTCTCAAACCAATGCTCAATAGGTTTCACAATGATGCACTAACTTGTCTTCAAACCTAGTACAAGTAGTTCACAATTTCTAGCATAAATGTCTCAATATCTTTCAACAATGGAAGCACAATATTGTTCTCAAACTCTATCCCAAATGTTTTCAAAATCATTCAACAATGAAGTACAAGAAGATCTTCAAACTCTAATGCAATTATTTCAAATTTCTCTCAACAATTAATGCACACGTAGGTCTCAAACCCTAACTCAAATATTTTCAACAATGCTTACCAAACAATCCTTTTAACTCCACCTCAAAACTACTTTCTCAAAACACAATCGCTTATATAAAAGGTTGAATCACCATACATCAAAATTCTTGATGAAGATGTGCCCTCAAATACCTATCTCAAAATAATATCTTTTGCAACTACAAAAATGATTAGCACAATACCTTTTCATATATTGGAAAACCTTCTAAAAATGTGTGCACGATTTTATTCCAAATCACTACTCTATAAATCTCTTGGTTTTTCAAAATAAAACATCAAATCATGAACCAAGTCCTTCAATATTAATGTAAATATGGTAGGAACCTAGGGTTCCTAGCACATAAAATGATAAATAAATAATAAATAGACCTAAAACTAAAAGAATCACCTTTTGTATTGTCGGGAAGTCCCTTCAATAAATTGTATTATATTTCATATTAATCGATATTGGAATGATAAGTTCTTACAATATTTTATACCCACTCTAGGGTTATAGGTGAAAGGTTGCAATGCTTCCTAACCCTAATATTATAATAATAATATAATAATTAATTATATTAATTATTATATTATTTATTATTATATTATTTTATTATTATAACTATAGGATGTGAAATACATTATTACTACTATTTTTATTAATTAATGTTAGGATAGGACCCTAACATTCCACCCTCCTTAAAACAAGATTTGTCCTCAAAGCTTGGAATTTTAGTGTGTAAGTATATGCTCTTCAAATATTCCACCTCCTTGGCAAGCTTATTAATCTTGCGATGTTTGAACTCCATATATGTTTTGGCATTGAAGCGGAAAGGATTCTCTTCATTCACAATTCCTTTCATGAGACTGATGACTTTATCTACAGGGGAAGTGTGGAATGCCGGACATGACATTCTCACTTTGTCCTTCCTCACCAAACTTAGTGTAGAACGCTCTTATATACTTGTTGTTACTCAATATCTCAAGCTGGTCTCTAGACGATGATGGCATTTGCAATGTAATCGACATAAACCCAGCAACCATCCTTGAAAACTTGGATTCCTGACACTTCGTTGGGTACCATAAGAGTCAAAGCACTCATGTTGATGTGGGATTCCACCTCGAGAGTGAGCTCCAGCTTTGGATAAGGTGGGTAGTAATTTATTTTCATTTCTATTTCCATATCTTTGTTGTTGAGTTCTTCCTTCATTGCCGACTCTGCCACCCCATATTTATGGAAAGAGCCAATAAAAGCATATTCACTACCCCCACAAGTGCTCGTGCATATTCATCGTTCACTTCTATGTAAGAGGTAGGGTGTTTGAGACAACTGTTCAAATCTCTAGAGAAAGGAGGCCATAGCATATAGAAATAGTAATCAATCCACTCTAGCTTTCTGTCAATCTGGTGAGCCAACTTGGTGTCATGTCATAACCCTCCATAACTCTCGTTGTCACGTTGCTGGTGTAGGCCTCTTTTTCCTCCTGTGGAAGTTTGAAAAACTCTCTACCCTCAACTTGCAGGCGTTGGATGAGATCAATGGAGATTCCATGATTAATAATTTGGAAAAGCCATTTGGTAAGTCAGCCACTTGCATTATCGGTTATGTGACCCGAGTTCAATCCCCACGGTGGGTATGTATATGTATAAGAATTATTTGAATTTGGAAAAAACCCCGTTGCTGGGCTACCATTGCCAATTCTACTCAACATCAAAACGAACTGGTCCTTTCATTTTGTCTCACATGAATTAACAGTTTTCATTTATTTATTTTCTTATTTGAAGGAATATCATTAGGGGCTGAAGAGTCTCTATCTCCAACTTTTCTCGTGTCAAATATTTGCTTTAAGTACTGAATAAACTTGGTTCAAAACACACACTTGAAGGCCAGTAACTTGCTGATAGACGCATCAAATCCTTATGCTTTGGAAGACTGCCAATACAATCCATCAACAATATCAACAATGTTCTGTTCAATATGATCTAATTCATGCTTGATGTCTCTCTTCAATTCATGCTTTAATAAAGGGTAATTTCATTAAACCATTGCAGTATGATCTAATTTGTGCTTGATGTCTCTATTCAATTCATGCTCTAACTCTAATAAAGGGTAAGTACATTACACCATTGCAGTAAAATATACTCAGTATCAAAGAGTAATCACCATTGAGAGAATTTAGCTTTACCAAATGGGAAAATTCTCTGTGTTATGATATCTTCTGAAGCGTAAAGTAAAGAGTTCAAATGACGAGGAGACCATTCCCATGAACTATAATTTGTGCACCGACAACACTGTGATGTTGAAATTTTTCTGGTAAGGGATACATCTTGCCCTTTAACATACTGCAATTTTATTTTTTATTTTTTTGTACAAAGAAAGCAAAAATAGTTTCACGAACTATATTTGACAATGCAAATTCTAGATAGGTGCAACCCTTTCCTTTCCAGGCATTCTAGTATCTCAAATAAGTATGTCGGAGATAAGTCTCACATTGTTGGAGTGTACAATTTTTTATGTGCCTTGTATTAAAATAATAATAATATTTGGTTGATCCCCTGTAAACTATGTTCTGAACTCATGCTATTTTCCATTCTCCTGTTGTGCTTACGAATGGAAAAAAAACAAAATTATCTTCCACCTGGGAAGTATTTAAAATTCTTTAGCAATTCGTTTAAAATAGCCTATTTCATCAGCATGAATATGCTAAGGTTTTTGTTCATAAATAGTGCCATATGATATCAGGTCTGGTGAAGTTGGGAAAAAAAACTGCCATTAGGATCATAAATATTGTCACATAGCCAGATGTTCATAAGTCCGCACTTCAGGATTGCCTTTGAAAAAACCAATTTCTATCATCATTCTTCGAGTTGCTAATTATTGGTGGAGGCTTTTGATTTCTGGGAATCTATGATTACTTCTACATCAGTTCATATGTAACCAGGTACAACCATTCAACAAGAAACATGACAGTACATGGTAGGAACCTAGATTCAGCAAAAAATTGTAGGTAGGAACCTAGATTCAATATCTCACTATCTTGTGGAGATTAAATAATAACAATTGTAGGTGTACTAGCTATTTGGAAGGGCATATCTTGATAGCTTCTTTGAACAATGGTGGTGGCCAATGTGGGGGTCTTGTAGATGAAAGACTCATAATGTTCAATACATTCAGTAGATTATCAAAATTTTGGATTTCTTTTATGATGGTTTTATTTTCATTGTTCTTAGCATCGTCTATATTAATATCAAATGCACCAAGGTCAACACAAATTATATCTCCAATTTTGGCAATATAAACATCCAGTGCAAGTTTATGAATCTTAATTTCTGTCTCTATAAAAAAATTTGCATGTTTAGGGTTTCAATTTTTTTTCAAAAATTCAATAAGTACTTTTTGAAGTTCTATGGTTTTGGTTTCTTTCGAGGAAAAAAATTTAGGGTTTGAATTATCTTCTTCCTTTGAAAGTGCAATGGGTATTTCTGAAAGTTATTTGGTTATGGGTTCTTCCTCCTCTACCTGAGATTCCATGGCTAGGGTCTCCTCTTGCATTTCCCTTAAATATTGTATAATACGATTAGAATGTTCCATTTGTTAATTTTGTTTTCGTTGAATCATTCTTCTAATTTCTGCAATGTCATTTTTTATTCCTTTGATATTTATGTCCCATATGGTTGGATCCATATGGCTTTGATACCAGATGGTGGGAACCTAGGGTTCCTAGCACATAAAATGATAAATAAATAATAAATATACCTAAAACTAAAAGAATCGAGAAGTCCCTTCAATAAATTGTATTATATTTCATATTCATCGATTTGGAATGATAAGTTCTTACAATATTTTATACCCACTCTAGGGTTATAGGTGAAAGGTTGCAATGCTTCCTAACCCTAATCTTATAATAATAATATAATAATTAATTATATTAATTATTATATTATTTATTATTATATTATTTTATTATTATAACTATAGGATATGAAATACATTATTACTATTATTATTAATTAATTAATGTATGCACAATTTTATTCCAAATCACTGCTCTATAAATCTTTTGGTTTTTCAAAATAAAACATCAAATCATGAACCAAGTCCTTAAATATTAATGCAAATATTACAAACAATAAAAACACATTTTACACCTTTTATCTCCCACTTCCATAAAATAATTTCCAAACCACTTAATGAACCATAACACATGTTTACAATATTAAACCAACCATTTACACCTTATCACTCCTACTTTTGCATATATAGAAATAAAAATTAATGATAGCAATATCCTAAAAAATATTTGGCAAAAATGTGTTCACAATTTTATTCCAAATCACTGCTCTATAAATCTCTTGGTTTTTCAAAATAAAATATCAAATCATGAACCAAGTCCTTCAAGATTAATGTAAATATTACAAACAATAAAAACACATTTTACACCTTTTATCTCCCACTTCCATAAAATAATTTCCAAACCACTTAATGAACCATAACACATGTTTACAATATTAAACCAACCATTTACACCTTATTTCTCCTACTTTTGCATATATAGAAATAAAAATTAATGATAGCAATATCCTAAAAAATATTTGGCAAAAATAAATTATCCTTATACCTCATATATGCCAAAAACCTTTACACCATAGCACACCCCTCAAACTCCATGTAAAACAAATTTAATCAACCTTAGCACATACCTTTCAACAAAATTATGGTTGGTGTGAACAGGAATCAACCCTACGACCTCAAAATCTTAACACAACGCGTGACCGCTTACACTAGCCAAGCGGTTGATATCTAACGTATAGGCCTCCCCTTTTATTTCCTCTTTTTCCTTCTTCGAAAAGTCTAAAACTTCCAAAAATGGTGCTAGGGAGAATCAAACCGCAAACCTCTACCTCACAAATGACTTAGCATGAATCTAGGCACCGCTAGGCTACCCTGGTGGATGACATCAAGAAGCAAACAAAAATTAGTTATTTCATTCTCCTTCCATGCTCTAAAATCAACGTCGTCCCTTCTTCCTTATTCGTTATCACCACTTTGCACGAAACATGAAAATCAAGTGCACACATTTATTTCCAAAGTCTTAGGGGTATTTATATGTTTCCATGCACGTTTTTAGACGTTGACCCTCTTTCAAATTTATTTTAAAATAATTTGAATTATATTTGGCACCATGTAACTTTATACTTAGGTATTATAATATTTAAAAAATATATTATAATAAAACATTTTGCCTTGGGTATTTTTCAACCAATGAGAAGTCTTGTCTTTTCTTTGCAATTTAAAATCTCCTTTTTTTATTATTTTCCAAATTAAGCCCTTTTTACTTTCAAACTCTTAATAATATTTAAATTTAAATATTATAGTCCTTTTCTTCAAAATTCTCTTTGCTTGCTTTCACAACCATGGGAAATTCCTTTGCATTTATTATTTCAACCTTGAAGACAAAACTCAACCTTTTCACCTTGGACATCAATGACAATCAATGACATCAAACCTTTGACATCAATGACAACACTATACTCAAAATTTCTAATATTTGATGTCCCTTTTGCTAATGACATCTACACTTGAAATAATATAAGGGTGTGGCAAGACATATTATTTAAAAATTGGATCACGTCCTTCTCAATAGCTCATGGAAAGATAAAAAATATATCTCTTACATCACCATTTTTTATTATATTAGCTTTGAAAATTGAAAAATTATCTTAGAATTACAATAATTTCAAAGGTCTTACAATGCCTCACATGGATACGTAAAAAAAGAAAAAATAGAAAACCTGTCGACCACCATAAATAGTAAATAAAATATTCTAAAATTTATCTTCTAGTTGGATAGGGTAGATCAATTGTAAGTAGTCTAGAGTTAGAGTTAATTAGTGTGTAATGATATATATAAACACAATAGACTATACACACAACAATAAAAATTAAAATTGGATACCATGATGCCAAGTTATCTATTCCCCTGGAACCAAGAAGAAAACAAGAAAATAATAAATAAGGTGGAAGATGAATTTATTTAGGAAATCCTAAAAATAATTTTTTTAATGGGAGCGTGAAAATATTTTTGGAAGTTTATTTTCTTCTCTTTTAGTCAGTTAATAATTAAGAGGAGGATAGAGGAAGAGTAATGGGGATTTCCTCTTGGGTATGGAGAGAGTAATTAAAAATGAGGGAAGCACTAGAAAAGGAGGATATGGAGGAACTAGTAGGGAAGAGATTTACAGAGAAAAAGTATCTAGAAGAGAGCAAAAGGTCAAAGGACTAGACCACTCAGGTAGAATTTTTAGAAGCTTATTTCTCAGTATTGCTTTTGATTATATTAAGATATCTTATGTAGGGTTTGCTAGAATAGATAGCTTGGGAAACATGTTTTTAATTAAGTTTAAACATGCTTACCTTAATTTTCGAATAGATAGCTTGGGAAATATGTTTTTAATTAAGTTTAAATATGCTTACCTTCATTTTGGAATAGATATCTTGGGCAACATCTTTTTAATTAATTTTAAATATGATTACCTTCATTTTGGAATAAATAGCTTGGGAAACATGTTTTTAATTAAGTTTAAATATGTTTACCTTTATTTTGGAATAGATAGCCTTGGTAACATATTTTTAATTAAGTTTAAATATGCTTACCTTCATTCTGGAATAGATAACCTGGGCAACATGTTTTTAATAAAGTTTAAATATGCTTACCTTATTTTTGGAATAGATAGCCTAGGCAACATGTTTTTAATTATGTTTAAATATGCTTACCTTCATTATGGAATAGATAGGTTGAGCATGTTATATTAAGGTTTTATATGTATATGTTTACCTTGATTGTATTTCGAAATCCCGAGTATTGCATATGGTTTAAATTAAGGATTTTATGTGAATATGCTTACTTTGAATTCGTTTTCGAAATCATGTGCAATTTATATGAGTTTCCACATTCCTCTATTTTTTAAAATAGTTTTGTGAGCTTAAGTTTCTATTGGGAAATAGAGTCAATGATTTCTATTAATAAGACCTTATATTTTACATTGAGGAATTGATGTAACAACCCTTCCAAATCTATTTTTTTTTTAGCCTATTTTAAATGCAAGAATGAGATACTGCTAAGTTGTCTATGGATGCAGGAACAGGTGCTTCGCTGGCGGAAGAAATTCTAAAGATAATGGAGGTACCTTCTAGTTGATAGTCGGGGAAAGGTAAGGCAAGGAAAATGATGAGCGATGGGGTATTTGCCTATATTGGGTATTAAAGAATCCCTACTAGCAATACATTCGCCATCGGTCCATGTAGATGCATTTCATGTAGCCAAATTGTTAGGTTGAATGCTTTGTCTAAAATCTTAGAAAAATATTAAAAAATATATATACAATAAATAACAATAATAATATATAAATAAAATCATAAAAAATATAATAATAAAATGATAATATTAATAAGTATATAAAAATAAAATAAAAGTAAAATAATAAAAATAATAATAGTATTTTAACTAAATAAATATATAATAAATAATAAGATATAGATAACCTTATAAAATGCATATAAGCAAATATGATAACAGAGAAAATAATTAAATTTTAAGTAAATTGAGGTGCATCAGCATTCCATTTGGCGAGTGCTAAAGAAAGAATTCTCCACGTATCTAAATAGGTGTTTAACTCAAAAATAACTCTTTTCCCTATAAATGGAAGTGGAAAGGTAAGGATGGGGCATATTTGTTTTACGATAGGGAAGAGTCTGAGAGCAAGCAACATTCTAATTCAAGAAAAAGGAGCATCTACCCGTAAGGTCAACTCCCTTAAACTATTTTTGTTCATAAGCTTTGTTTGAAACATAGAGAAAATGCTAAAGAATGGATAATTATAATTAAGTTAAATTTGAAGATTGTATTTCTATCTTTCTCAAAAAATAAACTATGTTTGATAGATGAATGCATTACAATAGGAATGTCTCTGAAGTAAATAAATGCATGGGAAAAATAGAAATTAATTCCTTGTCGCATTTAGTTTAGCTACACTTCATATGTTAGAGGCCGCTATGACTCCTTGAGCACCCTGACTATTACCGAGGCCAAGCCAGAAGAATTCACGTGTGGATATACGATTGAAATGTTTCATAGATTCCATTTGCAACAATGGTCATTGAGTCGCCTGGTTTTAAAGAGAGCAATACTTTGCTCTTATAGCCTTGTCAAGAGCTAATATTTTTGGTCATGTTGTAGAAAGGATTAAATATTTTCTTAGGTTATTCAGTTGTGATCTTTCCACATTAATGTATTGTCTATCTTACAAATGGAGGCCGACTGGAAAAGGAAAGGTGACCTCGATATTAATTTGTGATAAGATTATTTTGTTTGATTGTGGTTGGAGGAACTGTGTAAACCTTAAGAAATATTATATTTTTCACAACAGTTGAAAGTTATAATAATTTTCTTTATGATGTTGTTTAAGCTGCCTTAAGAAAGAATTAACTATGTTATTAAAATAATTGTTATAGTGTTTTTTTATTTATTTTAAAGAAGAAAAAAATGATAGTACACAAAGAGAACCTGCACATATTTTCGGGAAATGCTGAGTAGCAGTTTGGGAAAATCTAAATAGTGTAGAAAGATAGATGCGCAGTATATCCGTAGAGAGTCAGTTTTTCACCCTCAATGGACGATGTCAATACGCAATGCATATTGGAGGAACACCTAACCTTGGTTAAGTGTTGAAACAATAACTCTATCTGGTTGCGGCCAATAGGATTCCTAGAAAACACGTTTTAGTCTATCCGTCAAACATCATTTGGACCTAAAAACTTTAACAAGGCATCCTTGTGAGCCCAAAATATATATATATATATATATATATATATATATATATATATATATATATATAAGCGACTGGAGTGGTAAATGCAATGGCAGTTCATCGGTGGGCTCTGTACTAATTTAAAAATAAATAAATAAATAAATAAATAAGTTCCTTTTCCAGGCTCTGCTCAGGACGGATCACTCTTGGCTTCTAGTAGAAGGAAGATGTAAATTTTGTTTTTTGCTCAGTCTTAGTAGTAAATTCAAGCTTTGGAAATATGTAATAGTCAAACTACCAAATATAATATTACCTCGCATTGTGGTATCCGCCCTTTAAGGGTGTACAACGAATTATACCTAGAAAAACCTTAATAACATAGAAATCACAACATATTAAATAATAAATTAGGTTAGTGGCTTTAGTCCTTTATATGGTTTTCCAAAGAAAACAATAACGATTTAAGACTGTGACGTAGGACTGTATTTTTATTAAATAATATATATATAAAAAAAAAATATATATATATATATATATATATATATATATATATATATATATATATATATATATATATATATATATATATTTCACTATGATTTTCTCATTAATAATTCGATTTTTCTTTTGAAAAACCTAAAAACATATTTTATAGCGTGCCCATCCATTTTCCTATCATTTGGAAACTCTACTTTAATGGTGGTATACGATGTTTACATTCAAGATTACTAGTTTCACCTTAATAAAACTTATTTATATATATATATATATATATATATATATATATATATATATATGTATGTATGTATGTATGTATGTATGTATACCACCATTAAAGTAGAGTTTTCGAATGATAGGAAAACGGATGGGCACGCTATAAAATATGTCTTTAGGTTTTTCAAAGGAAATATCAAATTATTAATGAGAAAATCATAGAGTGAAATTAAACTTTGGAAGTAACAACCACATACTTTTCTATTGCGTGATGATAAGGAACGAATCTAAACTGGATACCATTCTTATATATGCATTTATTTTAAGGGTAACTAATATTAGTTTGTTTCCTTAAAGATGGCAAATTATTTTATGTATAACAAATAGTAACTAGAGTTTCTCCTTTTAATGGTGTTATCTTAATAATATAAGTATGTACAATTTTTTTTTTTTTCTAGCCACACCATTATTTGAACTTAAAGTAGTGCTCACTTTTTATATAATGTTATCTCCACCCTATAACTTTGAGACTTAAAGTAGTTTAGCAAGCTATGAAGATGAACCATGTCTTAACTAAATATATGGGAATGCTATAATAAATAAGGAAATGTTATAGGCATAAGGTTGTGGGAAGACAACCATATATTTTCAGAGATTGTGAACAAACAATCTCCTTTCAACCATCGAGATGTTGTGGGGAGACAAACATCTTGTTAGGGTTTACCATTCTCCTAGAGTCGGGGTGGGAGGTAAAGGAGTTATGATATGGGTATTTCTCCTAGGAAAACCCTACTAGTACAAGAGTGGAAGTCTTTACATTCCAAGAATACCAGAGGTATTACTTGCATAATGGAATGGGACATTATGTAGTTGAGGATTTCGGGTAACTACCAAGGTAGTGGTATACCCTCGACGTTTTACCAAGTTAGTAAAAAATCATCTAGCTCCAACATGCATACACTAACATCTCATATCGAGATGTAGGGAATTAAGCGTTCCACTTATAGGTGAAATGGGACCTAGAAGCAAAACCCCTTGCCTGTACTTGGATTCTCAGATATGGAGAGGAAGTAATACTAAGGAAAACATATCAAGAATTGGCCAATATCGTTCTCACAAGCATTTCAACTGTAGTGAAATGACACTCGTGAAGATATAACATGCTTGTACTGGGACATAAATGAGATAATGTTAAAAATTTCTCTTCGAGGCCTGTACAACCAAGTGGGACAACTTGAGTTATTACAATTGGTATTAGAGCTTAAAAATTCTTAGATAAACAAACCCTTGTTATAAATATTTAAATCAAAATCAACAAAGATTCTTTTGAACATGTAATGGCATCCGATTTAAAGGCTAGTTCCTCAAAAATACCAGTAGTAGTACAACAGGAAGGGCTGACCGAGAATCCTAAGCAGGTTATCAGAAGATTTGTGAGGACATGTGCTATAGAGGAAGCATTATAACCACCTTAGGATATTAGGAAGGAGAAGGAGATAGCTTCAAAAGAGGAGAAAATGACTCGAATAATGCAACTAATGCAGAAACAAATAAGCCAACATAAGGAGCAAATAAAATAGTAGAGAGCTCAAATGGTGGAGCATATGGTTGAAAAAAGGGCTCAAATGTTAGAGCACATGGAGCAGTAGAAATCTCAACTTACTCAGCAACAGGAAATGATATCACAACAACAAAAGATAATAGAAAACCTGTCAAAAGGAAAGGAAATGGTAGTTGAAAAGGATTGAAAATCCAACTAAGTGTTCTATTATTTACAATTCAATATATAGGCACTAATGGCCCAAAATACATAACCAACCCATCAAATCATGGATTTGATCCAATATGCTTAACCATAAGCTACAAAAGTGCAAAGGAGAATGCACATAAACTTCTAAGTTAAGAGAAAGGAATATTGCTAACTAGAAGATCCATTTTAGCTATCTTGAAGTACACACTTCCTACTTTGAGTTCACACTTACTAACTAGCACTCTAAATGACAACTAGAAGATAACTAGTGCCCACAAGTGCATGTGAGAAGGAGACTCACTTACAATTATTAATTTGCAAGAAATAAACTATGCAAACCTAGCTAGGAACTACTAGAGGGGTCATATGAAATATCTAACATCAATCCTCATCATGCCTCCCCACAATAGAAGCATTGGACTCCAATGCTTTCAGAAGAATAGGAAAGTCACGGGACATCTAATGAAAAGAAATCCAATGAGCCTGATGCGGCAGTTGTCCTCGTCGAGCCACAAGATATGAGGTGCTAGACCCCTAGCGAGTCTGTCGAGTCTTCGTGTCATAGATCTGATCTGCATCCAATGGTAACTGAGCTTTAGGAACCACGTCCACAGGATGACTGATAGCTGGTGTAGTCTCCAATGTAGAGTCAAAGTACAACTTCAAAAGATCTACATTGATGATGTCATGAATTCCTAAGTGTGCGGGAAGATCAAGGTGGAAAGCATTCTCAGATACCTTCTGAAGAATAGTATAAGGCCCATAGCGAATTGGTTTGATTTTTCTATGAGTCTTATCAGTAAAACATCGCTTTTCAAGATGCAACCAAACTTTGTCACCAACCTGAAATGGATGAGGAATTCAATGTCGATCCATGGCATTTTTCTACGGTTGTTGTGTATTTTACAAAATCTCAACCACATTTTATTGAAGATTGTGCAACTGTTGAATAAATGAGTGTGCCTTGTCTTGCTCCTTCTGAAGATGTGAAGTGACAGGAGAAGGCAAAGACAAAGGTAACTCATAAGGTGCCAAGGGCTGAAATCCCATACAAACTTCAAAGGGTGAATGACCTATAGAAGAATGTAGGGCCCTATTATAGGCATGTTCAATATGAGTGAGACTCAAGTCCCAATTTTCTGGTGAAGCATGATGATAGATTCATAAACTTTGCACAAGTGTATGGTTGACCACTTCAGTCTGCCCATCGGACTGCGGATGATAGGCGATGGAAAAGTTAAGGGAAACTCCCAAAATCTTCCACAAAGAATGCCAAAAGTGACCCACAAAGCGTGAATCACTATCCTAGATAATGCTGGTAGGTAGACCAAAGGAATGCCAAATGCTATCAAAGAAAAATTGGGCTAAGTCTGATGCAGAACTTGTCTTGCGGCATGGAATAAACTTAGCCATTTTACTGAATCTATCAACCACCACGAACACACAATCATGTTGGTGCACTGTCATATGAAAACCACTAACCAAATCCATGGAAATGCTTTCCCAAGGACGGGAAGGAATGGGCAAAGGCATGCCTAAGCCAAAATTCCTATTAGCTGGTTTTGAGTGACAACAAACTGCACACTGTTTGAGAAATCTCAACACATCCCTCTGCATTTTAGGCCAATAGAAAAATATTTGCAAATGATGAAGTGTTTTATGCTTCCCAAAGTGACCACCATAAAGTGTAGAATGATCTTCCTTAAGAAGAGACACTCTAGGGGAACACAAACTTTGTCCAATTTATAAATAAGTCCTTCTTTGATGTAGAAATCTTGGAAAGGATGCAAATTGGAAGAAGAAGGCTTACTCACTTGCTCAAATATTTTTCCAAAATCAGGATCCTGTGAATATTGATTAGGCCAAGTCTGAAATCCCAAGTGTGAAGTGGACATAAATATTAAGGCAAGAGCGGCTGGAGGCCTACTCAAACAATCAGCAACAATATTACTCTTCCCCTTTTTGTACTTGATCACCAAGTGAAATTGTTGGAGGTAAGAGGCCCACTTCATATGTCTTGATTCTTCAATTTTACTTTGAGATTGTAAAAAATTGAGAGGCATATGATTAGTGTGTACTACTGCATCTTTTCCCAAAAGATAATGTCTCCAATACTTAATAGCTTGAACTAATGCATACAACTCCTTGTCATATGTAGAATAGTTCAACTTAGCAGCAGAAAAAGTTTCTGAATGATAAGCAACTGGATGACCATTCTGTTTGAGCATAGCTCCTAAGGCAACTTTAGAGGCATCCGTTTCAATCTCAAAATGTTGAGAGAGGTCGGGTAAAGTTAACACAGGTGTTGTACAAAGTTTCTTTTTGAGTTTCTCAAAGGCAACTTCTTGGCTTTTCTCCCAATGAAATATAATTTTGGACTTAGTGAGATAATGCAATGGAGCTGCAAGGGTGGAATATTGAGGAATGAACTTGCGATAAAAATTCGCAAGTCCTAGAAAACTCCTTAACTCAGTGAGAGTTGTAGGATGGGACCACTTAAGTAAAACATCAACTTTTATGGGATCTACCTGAATTCCACTTTCACTAATCACATAGCCAAGGTAAGAAACTGAAGTATTGCCAAAAGAACACTTGGAAAAATTGGCATATAAATTATTCTTCGCAAGAAGATCAAGGGTTTGGTGGATATGCCTAAGGTGTTCCTCCCAAGTTTTTGAGAAAATCAATATATCATCAAGATATATTATGACAAATTTGTCAAGTACATCACGAAATACATCATTCATCAACCTCATGAAGGTTGCAGGAGCATTAGTAAGACCGAAGGGCATGACCAACCATTCAAAGAGGCCCATCTTCGTCTTAAAAGTTGTCTTCCATGTATCCTCAGCTTGGATACACACTTGATGATATCCACTTTTGAGATCTATTTTTGAAAAGAACTTAGCTCCTTGAAGTTGATCTAATAAATCATCAATGTGAGGTAAGGGATATCTATTCTTCACAAAAATTCTATTCAAAGCACGAAAATCAATGCATAATCTCCAAGTGCCATATTTTTTAAGAACTAAAAAAATAGGTGAGGCACAAGCAGAAGTAATTTCCTTAATGAAACCCTTAGACAACAAATCTTCTATTTGTCTTTTTATTTCTTCATTTTGCAAAATAGATTGTCTATACATGGGAGCATTAGGAATGGAAGAACTAGGAATTATTTCAATGCTATGATTAATTATGCGAATTGGAGGAAGAGACTTCAGATCTTGAAATATGTGTGAATAAATTTGCAATATCTTATCCATTGAAGAGTGTTGCTTTGTAATGGATGTAGATGTAGAAGTGTTTTGAGAGCAAATGAAAATTAGAGCAACATCACCACCTTTTTTAATTACTCTTTTCGTTTGCTTGGAACTTAGAATGATGTTAGGAGTGTTGGTGCTTTTAATGAGAAAGACCTTACCATATTTTTGAAGTGTGTAGGTTCTTTTGAAAGCATCATAAATAGCTCTCCTATCATACTGAAAAGGTTGCCCAAGAAAAATCCCACAACAATCCATAGGAGTCACATCACAAGTTACTTGATCTATGAAATGTGGGCCAAGTGCAAATTTTAATGTGCAAGTGTGAGTGATTTCTGAGCCTCTTCCACTATCCTTCCAACCCAAAGAATAAGTTTGAGTATGAGGCTCGATAGGTAAATTCAAACGCTCGACAATGGACCTCACAATTAGATTTTTCTGCGAGCCATTATCCACTATACAATCAGTTGCAAAATTATGAAGCAAGTGGGCTCGAGTGATGAACAAAGCATCACGAGCCCCTTCTGATGAACTTAAATTTACCAAGGTAACTTCATTAATCTTACCTCATAATTTCGTATATACTCTACTCTCTCCTATAGACTCAAGGGGACCCTTGGAAGCATCCTCCTCTTGAGTAGTAATTACTAAACTCTTCTTTTTAAGCTTAACGCAATCAGCTTTTTCATGCCCTTTCTTCTTACAATAATTTCAAAATTTCTTAGAAGAAGAAGAAGATTTAGAAGAAGAAGAAGAAGAAGGAGTAGAAGCAGAAGGGGAAGGAGAAGAAGGATATGGAGAAGACACATTCTTCTTTTGAGCAAAATTCTTCTTTTGTGAGAAATAATTATTCCCTTTTGATGAGTTTGCAACCACTTGAGTAACAGGTGTGTGGAATGCCTGCGATTGCGCTTTAAACTTGTCTTCTGCAAGTTGCGCTTGGTTGAACACTGAATCCAATGTTTCCATAGAAACAAACATTAGTTCCCTGTAAAAATGCTCTAACAAGCCACTTTGAAATTTGAGAATCAAACCTGGAACATCATCCTCCACATTCACAAGTATTCTGAACCTGTTAAACTGGAAAATATATTCTTGTACAGACATATTAGTACCTTGTCGAAAATGAAACCATTTAATAACCAATTCCCTATAATAATTTGAAGGATAAAAATTGGTCTTAAGACATTGTACAAGCTCATCCCATGTAGTGAGTACATCATGTCCTCTTTTTCGTTCAACAAGTACTTTGGCTAAACCAAAAAGTTTTTGCTTAGCATAAGGCACTATATCGTATTTTGAAAGTTGAGAGTAATAAAACCAAGAACTCATGTCAAGAATCCAACTATTCAAGACATCAGGGTTCCTGGATCCATCATACAATGGAACTTCACAACGAAATCTCAGACGAGAATCATGAGCAGAAGTTGAAGCATGATGAGGATTGATGTTAGATCTTTCATATGACCCCTCTAGTAGTTCTCCTTTCAATATCCGGTTGACACACGACCAGCATTTGAAAGGCAACCAGATCTAAGTTGACACATGACCTAGCTTTGATGACCTCCTAGAGCTCTTCAGTACTCAAAAATGGGGGGGGTAGTAGGGTCAAATGGCTCCCTAATCCTAATTGGACCATAACTATGATCCAATCCCTTCCAAGGATCACAATACGATGAACTCTGAGGCAAAATTTTCCTATACCTCTTGAGCATAAGAAAAAAGTTGGAACGAGGAGTTTGTCATCGAAGGAACTTCCTTCTTCGAATGGTTTTCAAGCTACCCTTGAGCTTAAATCGAGTCCTCAATGAGAAAATATTTCTCATAACAAAATTCTCTCCTATCCTCTCACCTCACAAGCCCTAGTGCAAACATGAACTAGGCTCTGATACCAATTAAAAGGATTGAAAATCCAACTAAGTGTTCTATTATTTACAATTCAATATATAGGCACTAATGGCCCAAAATACATAACCAAACCATCAAATCATGGATTTGATCCAATATGCTTAACCATAAGCTACAAAACTACAAAGGAGAATGCACATAAACTTCTAAGTTAAGAGAAAGGAATATTGCTAACTAGAAGATCCATTTTAGCTATCTTGAAGTACACACTTCCTACTTTGAGTTCACACTTACTAACTAACACTCTAAATGACAACTAGAATATAACTAGTGCCCACAAGTGCATGTGAGAAGGAGACTCACTTACAATTATTAACTTGCAAGAAATAAACTATGCAAACCTAGCTAGGAACTACTAGAGGGGTCATATGAAAGATCTAACATCAATCCTCATCAGTAGTTACCGAGGAAGAAACATCTATGGACCCTGAGAGAAGACAAGTAGGTTCCGAGTTGGATAAGGACATGCAAAAAATTGACATAGCCAAATTTGATGGCAAAGGGGATGGGGAAGAGGTAGAAATATGGTTAAATAGCCTAGAAGCATATTTTGCTATTAGAACCCTTTCCTCTAAATCAAAAACCTCCTAGGCAGTTTTTCGATTAATCGAAGCAACGACGGACTAGTGGGACACATATAGGAAAACCCATAATGTAGAAGCAAAAGATGTGCCTTGGGAGACTTTTGTAATGATGTTTAAGTAAAGATATGTCTCCCCAATTCTACATGGAGAAGACCGCAAAGTTTTTTAGGTTAACCCAAGGTAACATGACTATTATCGAGTATTATCAATGATTCGTGCAATTGCTTAAGTATATGCCTGAGTATGAACAACAGACTGAGATTAAGGTCCATAAATTTCTTTTAGGACTTCATCCCAAGATCAAACACTTGATTATCATGCTTAAACCAACAACTCTGACTACTGCTTGTGATCTAGACCAACAGTATGAGGATAATTATAAGGCCAAAAAGGCCTATTATCAAAAACCCTCTGATAGGGAGGATTCACAGAAAAAGAAGAATGCAAGCCCAGCTAAGTGGGATAAAAATAGGAGCAATAAGGGATGAAGTGAGAATAGGAGCAAATTTGATAAAAGAAAAAATAAGTACCAAGGGAATAGAAACCAAAATCATTGTGGTGGCTAGGATAGGGGAAATTTTAGTAATAGGTATGATCAGAAAGTTGAAACCAATAAACAGGAAGACAATGAGGGAGACAAGAGGGAGAAAGCACCTCAAACTAGTTGTTGGATCTGTAAAGAGCCTCATTATGCTGATAAGTATCCTATGAGAGCAGACATAAAGAAAGAAATTGTAGAGCCAGCTCATAAAATCTATGCTACAACAGATTATTCTAAACTTAATGGTCAAGAAATGCCTTTTTTGTTGAAAGGTAAAATTTACAATAAATACATGCATTTTAATTGATTCAGGAGCAATTGATAGTTTTATTTCTCCAAATATTTTGGTCAAGAAATGCCTTTTTTGTTGAAAGGTAAAATTTACAATAAATACATGCATTTTAATTGATTCAGGAGCAACTGATAGTTTTATTTCTCCAAATATTTTGAGAGACATACCAAAAAAACCTAGATTTATGGCTAATGGGTGGAAGGTTGAGTATGGGTCCGGGTAAACCTATATTGTGAATCATTTTTTATTTAAACCTCAGATAGTATTGCCTCAGGGAAAGACTAGCTGGAATCTGTATGTAGCCCCATTACATGATTTCGATATAATCTTGGGAGTTGACTGGCTCAAAGATCATAAGGCATTAATAAACTTTGAAGAAAGATGGATGGATTTCATTGAAAACACTAAAAAAAGGGTTCAAATATTTTGTAGGCGTGGATCACTGGATCCACATAGTCTAACTACCATGCAAGTTAAAAGAACCATTAGGAAGGGTAGTAAAATTTTTGTAGTCAAGCTTAATAAGAAAGAAGAGATTGATTCTGAGGCAAGTCTTTTTTCATAATTTTCCAATCTTAAATGATTTTTGGGATGCTTTTCCTGAAGACTTGCCAGGACTACCCCCAAAAGGGAATATGATTTCTCAATTGAACTCCTTCTAGGAGCTACACCAATAGCCCGAGCAGCCTACAATATGACCACAATAGAATTGTAGGAACTCAAAACTCAGCTTCACGATCTGTTGGAGAAAGGACACATAAAACCTAGTCTCTCCATGGGGTGCACCGATTATTTTTTTTTTTTTTAAAGGATGGTACTCTAAGGCTTTGTATCGACTACAAAATGCTAAATAAAATTACTATTAAGAATAAATACTCACTACCAAGAATAGATGACTTGTTCGATAAGCTGAAAGGAGCTACGATATTATTAAAAATTGACCTTAGGTCTGGATACCATCAACTAAGGATCTGAGAATAAGATACTCATAAAACTACTTTACGGACTAGGTATGGCCACTATGAATTCATAGTGCTACCTTTTGGGTTAACTAATGCCCCAACAATATTTATGAACCTTATGAATAGTGTATTTCAAGAACAATTAGATCAGTTCGTGTTGATATTTTTAGATGATATACTGATCTACTCCAAGAATAGAGAGGAACACAATCAACACATGCGGATTATTCTTGAATTTCTTAAGAAAAACAACTTATATGGAAAATTATCCAAGTGTGAGTTCTACATCCCTCGAGTACAGTATCTGGGGCATGTGATTTTAGCTAAAGGAGTGTTTGTAGATCAAAAGAAGATAGAAGCCATCATTGATTGGCCTATCCCTACAAATGTACCTGAGGTACAAATTTTTATGGGAATGGTTGGGTATTACCGAAACTTTGTTAATAACTTTTCCAAGGTAGCTTATCCAATAACCAATTTGC
>JAQPPZ010010736.1:0-39250 GCA_028583015.1 Wollemia nobilis
TCAAGCCCTAAAAAATCCTAGTGTTTCTCTCTATCTATATGTCCATAAAATCCTAACTATTGAAGGCCCTCTTCCAGCATAGACTATTCTTCTATCATCTATTCATGATCAAGCCTCGGGTTGTTCTTCAAGCCCTAAAAAATCCTATTGTTTCTCTCTATCTATATGTCCACAAAATCCTAACTTGCATAGACTTTCACCTACCTGAATGATAGTACTATGAATTTTTAACAAATTGAATTTTTTTTCTTCTTAAATGGCTACCCGACCCTTCATATTAAAAAAAACACCCTAGACACAACTTTTAATTTCATCTAGAAAAGTAAATACTACAACACCTGGATATTCTATAGTTGATCCTACAAGTGGCTAAATTTGAACACTTGAACTCCATGTGTATTACAATCCATCAATCCCTTCCAAGATCTTGCAATATTACCTCCTATAAAATCCTAACTTACACAGTTCTTTGCCTATTTGAATGGCTAGATCTATGAAGTTATTGTATCCTCTAGATCTGAAAGTGACATATCTCACTTTTGCCCTTGGTGTCGTGTCCCTCTCCTCACTTCAAAAAATATTCCACCTATCTTAGAAGAAATTCATTACCTGGGTTCTTGCACTAGGGTTTGATCTCCCTTTCCTTCTTCATTCCAGCTACTTCAAAAAATTGATATTTTTCTTCTAAGTAGTAGGGTTTGAAATCCATCGTCTACTTTAGAGAATTGTTATTTTTCTACTAAAGTTTGATTTGTATCATCTTCTTTAGAAAATACATTGCTTGCTTCAGAGATTTGATATGTTTTTATTTTCTTTTCCCTTTCCTTAAACTAGGGTTTGATCTCCATCGCTTGCTCCAAAAAAATTATCATCTACTTAAAAATTGCTTTCTCTAAAAAATTCATCTTTGTCATTGTCCAAGAGCTCTAGAAAATCTATTATCACTATCCAAGAGCTCTAGAAAATGTATTGTCATTGTCCAAGAGCTCTATAAAATCTATCATTGTCGCTATCCAAGAGATCCAAAAAATTCAGATATAAAATTGCTTGCTTCAGATTATCCACCACCATCGTTGTCCAAGAGCTCTAGAAAATATTTTGCCATTGCTATTTAAATTAGCCAAAAAAACTAATAATAATTTCTTTAGCAAAAAATAATTATCTAGCTTAGAGTCCTATGATATTTTTCAATTAGTCCTAATGTTTCTCCTAGATTTTTTTTTTTTCAATTGGTTATATGGAATTGAAATTGGCCCCACTTGTGTTACATCATCACCATATAGTGGTATTACAACAAAGATTGTATATTATCCATGTATCACTTGGCAATATTTGAACCTAGGTCTCCTCGTTGAATGTTGAGGAATTTAACCAGTTGAACAAATATATAATATGATTAATAATGGTGTTCCAAGTTGTCATATTTTTTGTATGTCAAATGATATGTATTACTTTATTTATTTTAATAAAAATAAAAATAAAATAAATATGTTTTAGGGATTAAAAAATTTATAATAATTGACATATTATACTTTCATATCAAATATTATTTACATATTAATTTTTTTGTTAACTATTATAGTTATTAGATACCATGCCAATGTTTTTTCCCTACTTTCTAAGTCAATGTACATTGTCTACTTAAATTTGAATTGATTAGACAAGGTGTATCTACAAAATTAGAATCATCCTCATACAAGGTGGATGAAATGGAATTCTAACCAAATGAATCAGGAATGGTTGTAAGTGTTATAACTAGTGGTCACCTTAGATATTATGCTACCAAATTGGCATTGTATTTTTTATATTTAACGATAAAATAAATTTTTATAAGTATATGTCGTAGTTCTTATGTTTTTCAATTCTTAGTTTGGATTGTGTTTCAATTAATTTAAGAGGTTTGTGATCTATATCGATAATAATATCTTTCTTTAGGATGATGTATTTTACAACTTTTAATGAGGAGACATCTTGCAAAAAGAACATGTCAAGTTGTTACAATACCACTATATGATCATGATGTAATGTGGGTGGGATCCATTTCAATCATGTGTAACTTTAGGTCTGAGGGCCTGGTTCAACGGTTAAAACACTTCTTCAGAGTGGGGAGACTGGGGTTCCATTCCCTCAAGCCTCGCCATACTGAATGCCTGTCCCTGTCCGGGTGTGTCAGCAGCATAAAAGGTTTAAATTATCGAGGCATGGTGGTATAGGGGCAGTCTGCACGAGGATCTGTGTGGCGGATTCTGGGGGTGGACTGCGTAGAAAACTATGGTGGATTTCTAGTCGGCTTGCTCGGACTCGTGGCGGCTATCAAGTCCACCATGTAAAAAAAAAAAACTTAATTAAAAAAGGGTTGATATTTTAATACTATTTCAATGTAAGTGTTATAATAATTTTGTAAAAATCCACTAAATAAATGATAAAATTAACTTTTAATTTATAAATTCAATTTTTTTTCTAGAGAGCAAGGGATTGTACTCGAGTCCCCCACCCTTGAAAAATAATAACTCTTTCTGTTAGAGCTTGAGAGTTTACAAATAGATTCAACTAGCATCTCAATTGAGTTGGTATAGCTAGATAACTACATCATTTCTTATAAAAAAGTTTTAATTCTTGATTTTCATTTTTGGATCTTCTTCAATTTTCTATGTAAAAACAAATATTCCCAAATTCAACATCCTTCTTCTTGATATTTTCCTATAGCAACCTTCACAATACCAAAACTCCACCTCCATTTTTTACGCATTACATCTTAGTATACTAATTTTACCAAAACTTCACACTGTCATAGTTTGCTTCACCTTATTTGAATGGTTAGTTTCCTTCTTGAAGAATAAGTAAAAGCACAAGAATTGCAATAAATAGTTTATATGAAAACACATTAATGTTATAAAATACAAGAAATATTACCAATAAAAAATATTAAAGTAAATCTTAATCATTAATAATCATTAATTAATTTAGGCAGTCAACATTTTCTTGTTAGCTTTAGCTAAACTTACTACTTCTTCTAACCATGGAAAAGATAATTTAAATTCATGAACCTCAATGAAAACCCCTTTATTGGCTAGCTTATATACACATTTATTTCCTTCCGTTAACCTATGTGTAAGCCTTATTTCTTCAAAATCTATAGCATGGTCTTGTATTTCCACAATCATCTCTTATGTGTTCCATGGAGACTTGAATTTGCTCAAAATTGCATTTATAACTATTAGTGAATCACCTTTCATCCATACTATATTCCAATTCATTTATTTGCATATTTTTAACCCTTCCAAAGCTTCCCAAGATTTGGCTTCATTATTTTTCTTAAATTCACTATTGAAAGCATAATGATATAAACTCTCACCCCTATTATTCCTCCACCTCCTACTAGTCATGGATTTAATTTAGATGATCCATCTAGATTAAATTTGACCAAATCCACTTATGGTGATTTCCACTTTATATTCTTTGTCTTCATTTTGTTTCCCCTCTACCCAACATAATTTCATTTGATGACTTGACTCCATTTATCAAGGCTCTTTTATTTGAGATTAGAAATTGGGTGAGTTGATAGGGTTGGTTTAGACTCCTCTATGGCTAAAAAAATATTCCATTTCATAAAATTGCTTTCCTTTCCTTTAAATATTATTCTATTTCTTTCCAACCATATATTCTAAATTATTATATATTTTTATATATCCTAGATTATTTGTAAGGCCTTGGTTTGAAATTGCTTTATCATTGCTTTAATCATTCTTCAATTTTTCCATTCATCACCATGCATTTACCAAACATATTAATATTCTATTGCCATAGTTTCTAGAGTATTGAGCAACGTCCTAAGAGATGGTCTATACTCTGCTCTTCCTTTTCACATAGAATACATTTTAAGGGGTAATGAAAACAAATTTTCATAAGGTTATCCCAAGATAGAATTTTTCTATGACTTACTATCAAAAAAAATATTTTGAATTTAAGAATGATCAAGCTATCCCAAATATATCTCCATATTCTTATGGTATTCCTATTTTATTCGTGATTTATATTATATCCACTTCTTGTTGTGTATTATATTATGCTAATCAACTCCTAAATTAGCTTATCCTTAAATCTTCTCAAAATAATCATTGTTTTTATCTTTCTATTCAATTGCATCCTAACATAAATGTCTTGTATAGTTGTAAAGAAATATTTGCATTTGTATCTTCCTTGTTGATCATTGTATATAATGTTTGAAACCCTGTTGTCATGTTTATCTTGAAGTAATATCATCCATGGTTTCAAAATTTGATCTAGATTGAGTATATTTTTATCACACCAAGTATCCATCCAAATAAATGTTTTCCTCCAATTCCCACCACACATATTAGACCTTTAATAACTAGATCAATTGATTTTTCTAAACTGTTCCATAGTGTTTAACCATTTGGTAGTAAGAATGTAGTAAATATATATATATATATTTTTAAATTTACATGGTGGAATCGGTAGCCGCCATGAATCCGGGTAGGCTATCCAACTTTTTATGGCCACCACAGTATTCTGCGCTATCTTCCCCAAAAGCCGCCACACAGATCTTCGTGCAGTCCGCCCCTATAACCACCATGCCACAATCATTTTAAACCTTCTACACCACTGAAAGCACCAGGAAAGGGACAAGCGTTCAATCCAACAAGGCCTAAGATTTGAACCTTGGACCTCTGCTCCCCTTATGGGGTTTGGATGAACCAATTGGTCTACACCTCGGACCAAGAATGTAGTAAATATTAAGCTTGGGTTATTAATATCAATATACTCAAAAGGAGTATTGTCCATTGTATTTGAATCTCTTTGTACAATATCCAACTTTTCCCCTTAGATCTAAGTTTAGATCCAAAAAAAACTCTTAAACCAAGATCTCCTCTAGTTTTATTATCACACACCTTGCTCGATTTAACCAAAGAAAATTTCCTTTTTTCATATAATCTTGACCACAAAAATGACCGCATAATATAGATTAAAATTTCTTCTATTAATTTTGGGATAGTATATAAGAACATATAATATGTTGGAATGAACTGTAAGATTGGTTTAATTCACTATCTTCTTCTTGTTAATACTAACTATATGCCTTTCTATTTTAGTAGTTTATTTTAAACTTGATTTATAACCAAATTCCATAATTCTATCCTCATTCTCCTCTCAAATAAGGGCATCCCTATATAAGTTATTGGAAAATCCACCTCTTGCATTTGAAGTAACGTACATATCCTTGCTTTAATTCTAGTTGGAGTGTTTAGAAAGTAAATTTGGATTTTGTCCTCTTAAATTTATGCCCTAACACTCTTTCATATTTATTTAATAAGTTATTCAAAATGTTGGCTTTTGTAACACACGAAAATCACCAATTTGTGCTAAATATTATTTTATTAATCTAAAATAGGGTTACAAAATGAGCTTCCTCTTGAGAAGGTTTTTATCCCTTTTTCCACATGAATTTGAGAACATTTGCTAGTGTCTTCCGGTGCCCTTAGTGAAGGTGGCATTCTGCGTATGTGTGCCACCAGTAGTGATGTTTGATTTTATCCTTTTGTACTTTCTCTAGGCCTAAAAAAAGGAGTAAATGTATTTGGGGGTTTGCCTTGGTCAAACCCCATAGTTTTGAAGACAAATCAACATAAAACTAAAGTAAAACATGATGAAAATTGATATAAATATTATAAAATGTATCTAAGACTAATATGTACCTGATTTGATATTGTAAATCTACTGTAGGGTTGGTTCACATGAGGAAATGTAAACTTGATCTTGGGTTCATAGTCCAGGGTGCAAACTGAGCTACTTTGATTTTTGGTTAGAACTTACTATTAGGATGGGTTCTAGATAATGTTTGTTACTATTTTTTGGGTGTAAAATTATCATAAAGGATTCTAGAGCAATTTTGATAGAGTCTAGGTATGTTGACTAAACGGGAGATAGAGGTATTAATGAAATAATTGGTCCTCTATTATAGAGGAAACCAAGGTCAGGGGGGAGTTAGGTGTACTAAACCCTAAGGTCAAGTTCCTATTGTGGTCAAGTTAGGGTTTATGAGGTGGAAAGCTTAGTCATCATTTCACATGCCCTACAGGAATATCCTATCCTCACACATGTGTGAGCTAAAATTAGGGTTAACTTTGGTTAGTTAGTCCCTATGTTAGGTGAGGATTGAGTTAGGTATCCTAGAAAATATCCTAACTCATTTGGGGTGCACACATGTGTGAGGACACATTTAGGAATAATTTGATTCTTAAACTTAATTAAACTCAATTTAATGATAAAGTGCACTTTAATTGGAAAGTCACTTGCAAATTAGAATCCTAATTAGGGAATTGTCCCATGGGGGCCCTAATTAGGCATATAAAATGTCTTAGGTAGCTTTAAGGTGCTTGTAGGTAGTCCTCTTGTGAATAGGAAGTGTTTTGAAATCATTTTGTATAGTTTTGTAGGGTTTGCATCTACAGACAACTATGATGTTCTACAATGGTCTATGATGGCCTACGATGGCCTCGAATGGCCTACAATGGCCTACAATGACCTACGATGGCCTACGATGGCCTATGATGGCCTACAATGGCCTACGATGGCCTAAAATGACCATTGATGGCCTAGATGGCCTACGAACCTAGAAATGCTTATGTAATCCTAAAAGTATCTATGCAAGTTTGCAAGTGTCTATGGGCAAGCATGTGCAATAGCTAGGTGTCTACATTTGCCCATTTTTGTACTATGTTGTGTAAAACATTGTTTAGTACAAAAATATGATGGAAGAAGGTGATGAGGTGTTTGAGAAGATGAAGAATGTGGGGATGAATGCAAATGAATGAATATAGATGAAACATGACAGTAAAACAAGTCTAGTTTAGTATAATATATTGCAATATCATACAAGTTGTTTTTTAGGGCAACTTAATACTACTTTGATTTTGTGACCAACATAAGGTGGTCCAATTATGAATAGAACCACTACGTATTCAAATATTTGTTGTTTTTTGATTAATGAGCATGTGATGATATTTTCCAACACATTTGAGTTGAGTGGTATGGACAAATCAAGCATAACATTTAGTATGTGGTCGGTGCCAATATACATAATAAAATCAAAATGTGTTCAATAGTGTGTGTGGCTCTCTTGACTTAACAAATGTCTGATTGGGAATGAATTTTTATCTTGAGATAATATTTAGCAAAATAATTTGTAGATAGATGTGATATCTTTGATTTGGATGTTTGATTGTTTGAACGTATGCAAAGAAAATTTATGTATGAATACGCATCAAGTGAGGAATCAACAATGATATAGATGTCATGTGGTGATGAGTCGATTGATAGAATAAAATGGTAACAAAATGTAGAAAAATAGGACAAATTGTGGCAAGAGTTAAAAAAATGAAAATGGTGTCACGAGGTTTGGTTTTCATGGTGGCATACGAACCAAGACTGGAGTTCACATAGCGATATGCAAAATGGATAGAAGTTTTCATGGCGGTATGCAAACTGGATTAGAGTTTGCATGGCAGCATGTGAACTAAGGTTTGTGGGATTATAAAGTCCCTTATCATGCATGTGAGGGTTATTTGTGTTGTGAGGAGTGGTGGAGAGAGGAGTGAGGAAGAGGTGGTGAATTAAAGTGCTTAAGTAATCTTGAGTTAGTGGAGATATGGTTGTGAGCACTAATAGTCAACATGGGACCCCACTGATAAATAACCAAGATGCAAACTAGTTTTAATTTTGAATTGGGTGAATGTTTGAAAAGTACAGTAAGTAGGGTTAGAGCGTGTATGCATGTTTATATGTGATGTTAGTTTGAAATGCATGCACAAAGTGTAAAAATTGTCAAATGGCTATCCAAAAATATTATTTATTTGATTTTTTGTCATGTGTTGGCAAGTTGTGTGAATGCATGCCATGAGGTGTATATTTATGAAGTTTGAATTTGTTGTGTGGCATGAAATATGTACTATTTTTGAAATATGTTTGAAATTTAACTATGAAAGGTCAAAATGGGTATCCAAAAATGTGATTGTTTTACCATTTTGTAATGTGTTTGTGTATTTTGTGAATGTATACCTTCAAGTGTGTGCTTGTGGGGTCATAATTTGTTTTGCATGTTATGAAAGTGATGTTTTTGCATGTGTATGAGATGTTTGTCATGAAAGGGCCTAATGGGTACCTAAAAATATTGTTTTTGTAGAGTTTGAATGGTAGGGTGTGAAATAGAGTTCACATGACAGTATATAAACTAGAGTTTGCATGATGGCATGTGAAGTGTAGAGTTTTTTTGTTTGTTTTTTATATGCATGAGAGGTGTTGTATGAAGGTTGTATGTGATGAATACTTGTATGAAATAATAAAAATAAATTTATGTGTATTTGAAACTGATAAAAATATGTGTGATGTTTTTGAATGAAAATAGGTGAAGAATATTGAGTCATGGTATTGTGTGTAGTCATTGAGATCTGAGTGGATGGGTAGGGTGTGGATGAAGGGTTATGAGAGGTTTTTAGTATTCACATCAATAGGGTGCATATTTTAGCATTGTGTGAGAGATGGTATCAAGATAGGAACACCTTTCACCTTCCCACAGGTGAGATGACCATTACATTGGAAGATATATATAAAATTTATAAATTGTTGATAGAGGAGGGGATGAGCCTCGTGCATGCAACCCTCCATTAGCTTTCACGACCATGAGATTACCAAACTCATGGGCAAGGGAGTTGATCCTCTGCTCCATATCCATATGACCATAAATGAAAACACCTACAAGTGTGTCCTCATTGATATAGGTTCCTCCATTAGCATCATCACTACTACTACTCTTCATCACCTGCATATACCACCCACTCACTTTGCCATGCCATCGCTTGACCTTCGTGGCTTTGATGGTTTCATGTGACCCATAGTAGGTTCTATAATCCTAGTTATCCATGTAGGCATTAGGACCATATCCATTTTATTTTACTTATTCAAGGTGAGATGTAATACAGTATCTTGCTTGGGTGTCCATGGATAAGAGACATGCAATGCATTCCTTCCAAATTACATCACTATCTCAAATATGTGTATGATAAAATTTTCCATTGTGTTCCAATCTATGGTGACCCATTCAAGTTTTGAAACATCATTGATATTTCACCAAGATATTTGCCATCTTATATACAGGTCCTCACTATCCTTTCAGATCATCAGATAGAGACTCATATGCTCTCTCATATTCTTAACTCATTGCATCGTTAATCAAGGACACATGCACATACCCATACATCTTCTTCTCACATACTTCCATCCTCTTCTATGGATCTCCATCTCACATCCATACCTTTCTTACTATATTATTCATGGTATCATCCTTCCCAACATTCTTCTTCCATGAATCCACCTCCCGTGTCAATGCCATTTTTGCCACCCTCTTTGTGGCCTCCCACTTCATCTCATCCATATTCCTCCATAAAGCTTCCTCTCATCCCTACTCCTCAAACACTCCATATTCCCTTCTATCCTCAACATCAATATTTCACATCTTCTCATAGCTTGACACATAGATCTGTTCCCTCCACCTCATAATTTTTGCATGTGGTTCATCCAATCCCATCCACTACAAATGAATGTTACTATTGAGAGCAACGAGCCTCTCGGATCGATGACAAACTATTTCATTTCTCTACTACCACCATCTATAATTCCTAGCTTTCATATTCTTCTTATGACTCAAACTCACTACCTCGTTCACCATCTCATATGTCACCTCAAGTCTTCATTTTCATGATAAACTTAGGCCTATGTGAATACAATATCCATGATGCTCACGTACATCGTCCTACAATTCAATCTAACCATTGGCAATGTATTTTCCCTTGGTACACTAGATAATCATACCAACTTTGTTTACGTAGGTCTAGACTCGTCACTCTCAGTAGTTGTGCCTCCACCACTACAATCTAGTTTCTATGGTACCTTAGACCACATGTCCAACTAATACTTCACCTTACACTATCTTCATCATTTACATTGGTGTGGATTTGGACTAGGACATTACAAATAAGGTTTAAGCATGCCTATAAACCCTCATTTTCAAATTTTCATCAAAAATTTTGGGCTAGGTTACTACCCTACAACCGTCCATATGATTGAAGATGAAATCCAAGATCTCTCCCTGAATCCTCCACCAATTACTACACATTCATTGGAAGAGTACATCAACATTGATATCCTATATAAGAGTCCATCTCCTCATTCTACCATCAACATTTTATGCATATTCTTCCAAGAAACACTATTTTCTGACACTACCATTGCTTATTGCATTGATGAACTAGTCAATCGATTTTCTACCCTTTCACTCACAAATCCTTGCTCACAATGCACTTCTTCACTCCTCCCTCCATAACCTACACATTCATTCAAATATTTACCTCATTGATGACAAACCCACCATTCTATACCTTGACCTCATTCTCTATCCATGGTATTACATCCATCATTAAATCTACCACACCGTTCACATGCTCCTGAGTTTTCATCTTTATAATCATCATCTGACACCATATCCACCACCTCCATTAAAATGGTTGATGTTTATTTACTCTCACCACTTTAGTATACATATCCTACAGGTCAACCAACGTGCCCTATCCAAACTTCATCGACTTCACACACATCTCATCTATACCTTCATTGCAAGGCTTATTATTTTCACCATCTGTCATGCGTGTTGTTAATGCACCATCACCATATACTCAACCTCACATTCCATGGATTAATTATATAGACATACATTTAGATGATGAGTTCAATTTACCTGAGGCTATTTATGACCTCCATATTATTCCAATCCCACTGCAACTTCGTGATAGTTACCACATGCTTGTGGAGGAAACCATCGATATTGACATCGGTGATGATCCCACAAATCCTCACATTGTTAAACTCACCACCAACCTTTTCCTAGAGGAACACACCTCCTTCAACACTTTCCTTAAAATATACTATTGGACATTTTGAGTCCATCGAGTTGTCATTGATGTCAAGGCGTGAAGTTGTCATTGATGTCAAAAGGAATGTAATTGATTGGTTCCAAAAAGTTTCATAATGTCGTATGAAGTATGACCAAAAAGGTTTTTCATTAAAACCCTGACGAAGCAAAATAAAAGGTTTTCCATTAAAATCATTGGAGGAGAAAATAAAAGGTTTTCCATTAAAACCATTGAAGGAGAAAATAAAAGGTTTTTTCATAAAAACCATTGGAAAATAAAGTATAATAATTTTATTATACTAAGGAATCTTAAAGTTAATTATAAATTAATTATAAATTAATTTATTAGTTAATTTACTTAAATTGAAAAGTTATTTAAAATAATTATTAATTAATTTATTTATTAATTATAAATTAATTAAATTAAGGTTAAAACCCTAAAGTGGGTTTTAGAGTTGAAATTCAAAATTCAATTTCGAAAAGTGTCGACATGAGAAGGAATGTTATATTATGCATATAAAATGGAGCACCTACCACTTTAATGAAATGACCATGCCTAAGAAATGAACGTGCAAAGCAAAGAATTTAGTGCTGCGACCAAGGGAAATGAAAACATGTTTTTCGCGTGTGAAAAAGAAGTGTTGAAGGCATAAGAGGAAGGCATCTATCCTTCCTTCACGTGGGAATCCGTAGCCCATGCGGCAAGTGCCCAAGTGCCTAAGGGATTAGGCAAGAGGATACGGCATATCGAGTCACACTGAATCCCCTTTTGGTGGGGAATACAAGGTACACAAGGTGTTTAATCTTCAATTTTTTTGAAGGTTGGTTGGGCAAGTTAAAAATTAATTTTGCATGTTTATTATTGGTTCTAAGGTTGCAAGGGAGTTATAAGGTTTGGCAAAATTAAATTTTTAATATTGTTTTCTTAAAGGTTTTATGCATGGAGTGAAAATTGTCTGGTTAATATTCTATAGTGGTGAATATTATTAAGTCTGGTCAATATTCTATAGTGGTGAATATTATTAAGAGTGGTTGATATTCTATAGTGGTGAATATTATTAAAGTGGTTAATATCCTATGATGGTGGATATTGTTTTAAGAGTGGTTGATTTATTAAAATGTTGGTCACTATTCTAATATTAGAGTTGATAAGGTGTTTCCAAGTATTTTATTATGTATAATTTTTTAAAAGAGAAAGAAATAATGCATTGATTATATCTTGGTGCAAATAATATTTTGAGGAAATATTGGAATACTATTTTTGTATTCTAAACTTCTTGAGTTTGGAAAAGAAGTGTTTTATGGTTGTAGCAGATTTGTGAGGTCTACTCCTTATCATCAATAAAAAGGTATGAGCACATTCTTCCATAGTTAAGTTGATTGGTTGGTTTTCTGAAAAATAAGTTTGGAGTGAAAGGGACTTGATTAGGGTTTCCTTATTGAGTGTGTCGAGTGAATGTTTCAAGGTAATCTGAAATAAATAATTGTTGTTAAACCTTGTTTGATAAGAATTGCTGTTGAAACCATTGGTTGTATGAAAAACTTGAATTAGTATTTGAGTATCATTGCTATGTGAAGATTGCTTTATAAGCGTTATTGCTGAAATGAGTTGTTGAGTAAAGAACTTGAACTAGGGTTTGAGTATCATTTTTATGTGAGAGTTGTTTCATAAGCATTGTTGTTGAAGTGAGTTAATGAGTGAAGAACTTGAACTAGGGTTTGAATAGAACATTAGTATCATTTTTATGTGAGAGTTGTTTCATAAGCATTGTTGTTGAAGTGAGTTGTTGAGTGAAGAACTTGAACTAGGTTTTGAAGAGAACATGAGTATCATTGTTATGTGAGATTTGTTGTTGAGCATTGTTGGAAATATTTTGAGTTGATGTTTATATGCTTGGACTAGGGTTTGTGAACAAGGGTTGTTTCATTGAGTTATTGGTTGAGCCTAGTCAAGTGGATGTGTGAAGTGATTATTCAAGTTCCATAAAACAAACTATTCTATATTCTAAATTGAGTTGAGAAAGGGATTGAGCATTGAGTTGTATTTGAAGCATATTGAATCTCTAATAATTCTCCTTATGTTTCTAAGAGTGATTGAAAGTAATTGATCATTGTGATTAATATAGAGCATATTGAGTCTCTAATAATTCTCTTTATATTTCTATGATATTGGACAAGTTCTATGTGGACTTGTTGAGTAGATCTAAGGCAAGTCTTTGAGGAGACTTGTGGACTGATTTTGTGTGAGATTTTGTGAAAGATTACAATACAAATTTGGATATGTTCTTGAGAGGACTTATTGACCAAATTTGGACAAGTTATAGAGAGGCCTTGTAGAGCTGATTTGGAAAAGTTATAGAGAGGACTTGTAGAGTATATTTGGATAATTTTTAGAGAGGACTTGTAGAGTAGATTTGGACAATTTATAGAGAGGAATTATAAATTATATTTGAGCAAGTTCTAGAGAGGACTTGTAGAGCATATTTGAGCAAGTTCTGTGTGGACTTGTTGACCAGATTGGACAAGTTTTATGTGGACTTGTTGAGCATATTTGAGCAAGTTTTGTGTGGAATTTTAGAGAATATTTGAGCAAGTTCTGTGTGGACTTGTTGAGTAGATTGGATAGGTTCTTGAGAGGACTTATTGAGCATATTTGAGCAAGTTCTAGAGAGAACTTGTAGAGCATATTTGAGCAAGTTCTAGAGAGCACTTGTGGATAGATTAGTGTGAGCTTTTGTGGAAGCTTACAAGATAGATGTGAGAAAAGTATTTGAGAAGACTTGTGAGCATAGTTGATTGATTTGTTCAAACCTTAAGTTAAGGTTTGGGCCAGATCCAACAGAGTTGTTTCAAGCTTTGAGTTAAATCTTGAAGACAAATATCAAGGTTATATTTGTACTAGACCAAAGGATTGTGTTTAGTATAGATTTGAGAGCAAAATTTGGTGCACATTTAAGGATAAGTTTATGCTAGACCAGAGACAGAGATTGAGTAGAGTTGTACTATATTGAAGGACTATGTTTAGTGCAATTTTGAGACAAAGCTTTGGAGGTGATAGAGCAGAGAGGATAGTAGTCTCTAGTGGATAGAGATCCATCAGCCAAGGTAGTGAGGATAGGTCTTCTAAGTGGGGACAAGAGTCTTAAGTGGAGAGAGATCCACAAGCCAGGTGCAGTTGAGGCAGTAGTATTCTAGACGATCACTAGCCAGAGAAGAGGAGAAGGAGTTCTCCTATGGATAGATATCTACAAACTTGATTTAGGGGATTGGTGTATCCTTTGGACAAAGGTACATAAATATTGTAATAGGGAAAGGATTCCCAAGAGATTGATTAAGAAAATTTTTGTGAAATATTTTTTCCATGGAGTAGCCCACATTGGATGAACCACATAAATTGTGGTGTCTCTATTGTATGTGATAATATGTGCATTTCTTTGGTTACTATTATTGATATTGCTATATTTACATTGCATAATATTGATTGGAAAGAAAAGTAAAAATTGGTCTTATATTGTTCACCCCTCCTCTCAGTATAAGCCTATGTTATTCAAATACATACAAGCTTTTTCCTGGTCCTACATGGACATGCTTGGACTCAATCCCTCATTAGTAGTTCACAACCTCACTCTTGATGGGGATGAAAAACCTGTTAAACAAAAATTGTGACACATGCATCCCATAGTTTCTTTAATGGTAAAATTGGAGGTCCAAAATCTCCTCGATGTAGGTTTCATACAATCCATTGATTACCCATAATGGGTATCCAACATGGTTCTAGTACCCAAATCCTTTGACGAGTTTCGCGTGTGCATTGATTTTTGATATTTGAACAAAGCTTGTCCTAAGGAAAACTTTCCCCTCCCAAACATTGATTCACTAGGAGATGCCATTGTCGAACAAAAAATGACATCCCTTATGGATGGCTTTTCCAAGTACAATCAAATCAAGATCAATCTAGTGGATCAACACAAGATATTTTTCACAATCCCTTGGGGTACCTTTTTCTACAAGGTCATGCCCTTTAGTCTTAATAATGTTGGAGCAACTTACCAGCATGCCATGAATTACATATTCCATGATTACATGTACAAAATAATGGAAGACTACATTGAAGATCTCATAGCCAAATCAAAATAATGTTCACAACATCTTGCCAATATTTACAAGATCTTTGATCGCCTTCTTGAACATAATGTGTGACTAAATCCAAAGAAGTGTGTCTTTGGTGTCACTTCAGGTAAAATATTGGGGTTCATTATTTCTATGTAAGGTATTGAAGTAGATACCAACAAAGTAAAAGCAATCATAGAGATACCTCCACCCAAAAATATCAAGCAACTACACAGTCTACAAGGCAAAATTCAATTTATTCATCTTTTTACTACCCAATTATTTGATAGATGTAAATCATTTAACCACCTTTTATAAAAAAGGGTTACCTTCAAATGGGATACTAAGTATTATCGTATTTGATTCAATCAAATCGTACCTTATATCACCACCACTTCTATCTCTTCCACACCTACAATTATCATTATTTTTATACATATATGCTATAAATTTTGAACTCGACACTCTATTAGCTCAAAATAATGTGCTCAAACATGAGTAAGCCATCTATTATATTAGTCGTACGTTGGTCAGCTACAAAAATTGATACACCTACATGGAGAAGCCATGTTTGACTATCATATGTATGACACAAAAACTATGCCACTACATTCTTGACCACACTACCTTTGTTATCATTTACTATAATCCATTATGCTACATGATGAACAAGAGTTATCATAACTCTCACACCACTAAACGGATTATGCTTCTTACTGAATTCAACCTCAAATTCATTTCTCAAAAGTCCATCAAGGGATAGGTCATTGCCAACCAACTCGTTGAGGCTCCATTGCCTAACAACCAACCATTCCTTATTCAACTTTCTAATGACTCTATCTTCCACATCATTGAAGCTAAAATTACGTCAAACCCAAAACACCAGTTGACTTAACGCTCTTCTTTGATGTCTCTCATTACACTTATATTAGGGGTGCTAGGATAATATTTTCACTCCTAATGGGGAAACTCTCCCATTTTCCTTCAAATTAGGGTTTCCTTGCACAAATAACAATGCTGAATATAAAACTATAATTCTCATATTAAAATAAGTGCACGCCATGCACATTAGACACCTTCAAATAATTGGTGATTATCTTCTCATTATAAATCAAGTCAAGGAGATTTGGCAATGTCGCTATTATATCCTTTAAAAATTTTAAAAAATTATCCAATAATTACTTGCTCAACTAGAGTGGTATGATATTGAGGTTGCTCCCTGCTCCTCCAATCATTTCATCAATACAATGACATCCTTGGAATATTTAATACCAAAAATCCCTATCTAACATGAGACATGTGTCTGTCCATACCTTAACAGAGTCTGCTATTTCACCTTCATATCCCATCAATGATGATGGCATCCATGTCATCCACACTAAACCACATAATCCTTGGTTTTATTAGATTAAGGATTATATCAAATTAGGCTTCCTTCCTTGTGATTTACCACATGCCCATCACCAAGTATTCAAAAAAAGGGTGATTTGTTATACACTACTGGGGGTATCCTTTACCATTGCAGTCATGATGGCATCCTTTTACATTGTTTAGATCCATATGAAGCTCAACGAGTAGTCCAAGATATCCATTATGGAACTTGTGGTGGCCACTTCAGTGGCATGGCAATCACCAGGTGAATTTTATGCATCGGCTACTATTGGAAAAAAATAGAATATGATTGTTGTGAGTACATTAAATGATGCATCAAATGTTAACAACATGCTAACCTCACACACTTATCTTCATAAGCACTTTAGCCAATTCAATCCATGTGGACCTTCTCATAATGGTGCCTAGATCTTATTGGATAAATATTGTCTGCTTCCTTGAGAAATCATAAATTTATCATTACTGCCATTGAATATTTTACAAAGTGGGTCGAAGCTATATCACTTATGCAAACAACGAGAGCCAAAATCATGACATTCATCACTGATAATATTATTTGTTGCTTTGGAATTACCTTACAAATCATCTTTGTCAATGACACTCTCAAAAAAAAATTGTTCATGCTCTTTGCACCAAATTCAACATTCGACATAGCTTCTCTACCTTGTACTACCCATAGGATAATGGCCAGGATAAATCTACTAACAAAACTATCTCCGCTATCATTTGAAAAACTATCGTAGAATATCATTATGATTGGCATAATCAAATTCCATTGGCTTTTTGGGCCTACTGCACAAGCATCCGTACTCCTACTGGTACAAAACCCTTTTCTTTAGTCTATGGCATCGAAGATATTATGCCCTTAGAACTTGAGATACCTTCTCTTAACATCTCTATGAAGGACTTCATTGATGATGACACTGCTTGTCAAGCCAGGCTAGACCAATTAACACTCTTATATGAGCATTGCATCCATGCCATAGAGAACACACATGTTTATCAAGACTATCTTCATCATGCCTACGATAGTAAGGCACACCAACATGAATTTTAGATCAGTGGTTGGGTTCTCAAAGAAAACCAACAAATCACTAGTCAACCCCACCAAAAGTGAGACAAATTCACCCCAAATTGGTTGGGTTCTTACATTATCACACACAAATTTTATTTTGGTTCCTATCGATTTTCCAACCTCAAAGGACTCATAGAGCTTCAACCTATTAACATTATCCACCTCTACACATTCAATGCCTATCTAGTCTAGGTACACATAACTAGTGGTTGCACATACTATAATTAATATGTTGTATATATCACCTCATAAAATATTCATAACCCACATTGCACTCAATACACACTTTGCACTTTATGTTACACTACAAAAACACTTTTCCTTTATGTAATTTTTATGTTGTTGGTATCTTTGGTCTTACAGGTTTCCCATCTCCAGCTACGACACCTTTACAAATATATGTTGCTATAGATCTACGTCTCCAGCATACCACCATCCCATCGTGTAGGACCTTTTGATGCTCCCTCTAGTATCGACATCTCGATCAATATTGCAATACCACCCGACCTTGTTCATGTTCATCATTCATTCCTATCATCACATTCAACTCATGACACATCATCTCGACCTCATTTACCCAATAGTAGGGATTCCTCCTATTCTCCTTGCTTTGACGATAGTCATATTTCTCTCTCCTCCTTTATGAATAAGGAGGAACATTCCCACCCCCATACCCTCATGCAAAGGGCTCATCCCCTTCTCCATTAGTTGATGAATGAGATACTTATCTACCTGCTTATTCATCTTGATAACCTCCACTTGGTACTTTCTTTCTAATAAGGGAATTTAACTTACTCGCTTATAGTCCTCCAGATTACCTCCACCCCTACCAAGTGGAATGTCAACTTATGATCAATACCTTTGCCAGCATATTTATTAGGTCATCCATTTATGTGTTCATCCATCTAGGCAACGTAGCTTCTTGCAGGTATCCCATGTACCACCCATTCTTCAAATACCTCCATCCCTATTTCATGGTATTATGCTTTAGCCTACTCCACCACCAACTCACCACTTTCAATCTCCTCATCCTTTCTTTCATCCATTCTCATATTCCACCCATATCTAAACCATATTTTTATATTGGAATCCCACTCCCCACATACCTCGATTCCATAACTCTCTCTCATCGATATCCAACACATCCTCTCCTGACTCGACCACCTCAAGTTACACTTGAGTCATTGTTGATGTTATTACCCTCCATACCATTCTACTACAACATGTATTCCCTCACCTTATTGCATCCCTATTCCTCACTCCCACTACATACTCCTTCATATTCTAGGCCCACGTTCCCACCACTCAGGCCTACCCCACATCCCTCGTGCTCATCACCACCCAAGCCATACATTTATTCCACATCTATACTTTCAGAGCAAATCTCCCATACTTTTCACCAACTAATGCACACAAGACTCCTAGAATTACCAAAAATCCATACCATCAACCCCCTTCACCCCAAGATAAGGAATTATAAGGAAAACCAATTCTACATTTATCATCAACAACTGGGGCATGACATCGACTACTAACACACCTTTGAAAGCCTAATTAATAACATGATAGATGTCATTCTTCTTCCATGATTCGAGCATACCACTTTTGCTATATTTTTGAGCACTGCACCTCCTCCCATTTCTTGCCCCACACCTTCATGTGACTATTTCATACATACACCCCACTATTTACAGGAGCTGCCTAGCTACACCAACTATCAGAATCCTAACCACATCGTTGTGCCACCTAGTCACTCAAAACCTGATCTTCACCACTTCACATATTCTTAAATCACCTTCCTATTGCTTTATTTCTCTTCTTCCTCTCATTATCCTTGTTATCTAGAATTGTTGTATGTCACTCTTCGAGTGGCTACATACCTATGCTAAATTTCCCTTCTCTTTTTTTCTTCTTGTTAGGTAGTATTCTTGTAGGTCCATTCTTCGAGCAGCTACATACCTATGCTAAATTTTCCTTCTCTATTTTTCTTCTTATTAGTTGATATTGTTGTATGATCACACTTCGAGTAGCTACATACCTCTACTAATTATATCTTTTCTTCTTCTTCTTCTTCTTCTCTTCTTCCTACCTTATTTGTTTCCTTATTTCATGGTCCTTCTTCATTATCACTTTCTTCACCATTATTTTAGCTTCCCACTTTCCTCTTTCTTATTAATCGTATACATTTCTCGCTTGCATTTGCCTCTCGATCTTGTTGCACCTCCCACATGTTGGCCAACCATAACTATTGTTTACTCCTCTCATCATATCTTCACATATACATTTCTTCTGACATAACTTCCAATCTCATATCGTTAAGTTTTACAAATCTCCTCTTGTAGATATTTTCTTTGCATGCTATATTCCTTCTACTACATCCATTGCATATACACATCACTCCTCTTTTTATATCTATATTTATGTTTGTAAATTTTCTCTATAGAAATACGATCATGACAGGATTAAAAACACGCACTTGTTAGCATCACCTCTTGGATTTCCACTCCCCTTTTCAATATTATCGATTACATGATGTTTAGCATGATTTTTGACAACTCACCAGTTTAGTCAATCAAAAATCACCTCTAGTTAACAAGTTCTTTCACTTCTTACAACTTTAGTTGGTTGGCTCAACTTCTTTCAGGAACCATTCACACATGTCATATTTTTAAGTTTTGAGTCTAGAGAAGACAAAACATTGTGTAGATATCACCATATAGCGAATAATTTCCCGTGCTCATACTATCATTTGCATGATCAAAATATGACCTAGGGATAAACAAAGGGACAAGCATAAGAAAAATCATAACATGGGTAGAAGACAAAATCCAACAACCACAAACAAAAAAATAAAAATAAAAATAAAATAAGAGCAAAAAGAGTACCACAAAAAGTGATTAAAAAGAAAGAGGGGAAAAAAACAAAAGGAAAATTCTCCAAGAACACTACTGTTATGCTTGATCGTATTTTGTCCTTCGGTTTAAAATACCATCATGGGATTATTTTCATCACCAACAATAGGCTCTAAGTGTCTTCCTGCCAGTGGAATAGTCTTACAAGTTGTGACACATATGTCATATTAGCGACCTTATTTTATATAGATCACTGTGTTCTTGTGGATGATCTAGCTATTTTGGCTAAAAATGCAGAATTTTAGTCCTACCTCCCTTAAAATGGACAAATGAACATCAATTTTCACACACATTGGTCCCTCATAGACTCTGATCCAGTCAAGTTAGTTATGATTTGTAGTTAAATATTGCTTATTTTCTCATGATATTTGATTGCTATAACTATGATAGTCAAAATTATTGCATACTCTATATGCCATCCTACATTCCTAGGATAACATATGGATAACATTGCCACCGATTTTGTTACGATACAAGGGCTTCCTATTCAGATTTCATCATACACCTACATGCATCATTGCATCTATTTTATATTACATCATTCACATTACATCTACTCTACAATGATATCATTCTCCAAAATTTTACCACATCATACATATCCATCCATTATATATTCACGTACCACTATTCTACATTACACATACACATATTATTGCACTACATATTCATTCACACAAATCATGATACATGTATGTAAAGCCACACCAAAAATCATGTATATATATATTACGCTCAAAATGACCTCAGGCTACAAAAATAGTGTACATCTATAATATCTATTAGCCTTGCTAACCACTAGGAGTCTCACCACTCCCCTCCTGCACCATCAATGCCAAATCCAACCTCCATGCCTCTACCACCCCACTCAACTCTAGAGCTGCCTCCAACACATGATCCACTACAAGCACTACCACCCTATCCAACTCTAGGGCATCTTTCACTACCTATTATACCACTGGTACTACAACCCTTAGTTCCTTTGGTACTATTGAAGGAGTACTCCATTGACTCTATTGTGAATGTGCATGTGTCCACGACCACAATATCAACTTTGATTGTGATCCTTTGTAATCTAGAATCACATGCCTAAACAAAATCAAGGTAATCTCACATTACATCCTTATCGACCCCTCCCTAAAATATAACACTGACACCTTAATAGGATCTTATCACCAATGAACCACCTTGGCCTAGAGGGCTATCACCTCAATCCCCACACCTACCACCTACACTATGGATTACTTGGTTGACACCCTAGCATGATCATCCTCCTTCCGTGCTTGTTGTTACCTTTTTATATCTACATAACCTTTGCCTCGTATACCACTTGAACCACATCCCTATCATCTTGCACCCACTGCACACTCTCCTACATTGCAATAATCTCTACCCTTAATATCTCCTCAATGGCCATCATCTCCACAACCCAAAATCATAAATCCTCTATAATTTTAGCATGCCTTACTTGCTCCACTTCAAGTTGTCCTCGTAACTCCTCACACTGCCTCTTTGACTCCTTCCTCTCCTTGTGGCTCACCTACTTGCCTATCACTAACATCTCCTCCAAATATTGATGCTCCTCCATCCATATCCCCAAATATAGAGCCCAATATATCTGGTTCTCATGTAATATCCCCTCTAGATATCATAGTCACTCAAGATCACCAACTCATCCTGAGCATCCATCCTATCCAGGATGTTGAATGGCATGTCCAACATATCTCTAGAATTTTGCACCTCCATTGTTACTATATATCCTTTAGAAGACCCTATTAATGCATTGACTACCATGCCATCTCCCTCCTTCTCCATAAATACTACCTCATATAAGGTCTAGGCCCCACCGTTGATCTCTTGTGCTAGCAATTCCACAATAGGAATACTAACCCCATCATCTCGATGTTACCTCTATCATCAAAGAGGCTCCTCTACCTCCTCCTCTAACCCTACCTTTGGCACAGGTTCAACTCCCCTTGATGCCTGTCCCCCACTATAGGTAATACTACCACTAGCTACACTAAGTCATAAATCACTCTAACTACTAATTTCCACCTCTGCATGGCCCACCATGCATCATACTTAGGAGTCATCCCTACATCATCCACATCCAGAATCACCATCAATGGATCCCACCCAACATATGAGGGAGGCACTATAGATTGCATACTTGGATCACCCTACCTCCTCCCTATCATAATAGGTGGATCTAGTCTCCCCTATCGTAACCTAAACTATTTCATGACTCTGTTAAAAGGGAAGAAATATACCTATTTCCTATACCATCCTACCACTCATATCCCTCAATGGGCCACCTCCAACTGCTTAGTATATTTCTCCCACACTACCTCACCCCTCCATGACCTCCAATGGATATCCTTAGGCTCCAAATCACCTAACTACCTCCTCTAATACAAACCATCACCCTCATTTATCTTCATCCCCTTCTCCATATTTGTATGCTATTTCAATATGTACGGTATGAAGTCTCCCATCAACGCATGTGCTATATATGGCAATGATGGTGATCACTCTATCGCAATGTGTTCCCATGCCCAAACCTATAGAAATGGGCTCCAACTCAAGCCTGACTTTCCTACTTTCACCACATCATGCAACTCCCTATACACATGTGTCAATAATATGGGTGTCGATGCAAACAATACCTCATGCTCCACCGTCTCACACACTACATCCATGATATTCTAGGAAAAATTCACTCCTAAAGTATCTAATAGAGCATACATCGATATCATAAGCATCACCATACAATGGTGATTAGGAAACATCTTATTATACCAATAGTACTCATAGTACACCCCCTTCTTGAACCGTACCTCCATCCACTTTGCACCAAATATTCATTGCAAAACCTTCTTATACATACTATATGCTACCACCTTCACTAAGGGCACCAGAAAACACTAGCAAATATTCTCAAATTCATGTGGAAAAAGGGATAAAAAACTTCTCAAGGGGAAGCTCATTCTATAACAAATTAATAAAATAATATTTAACACAAATTGATAATTTTTGTAAGATACAAATGTGAGATGGGGATCCGTATAAGTGGATGTAAGTATGTGAGAAGAAGATGTAGAGGGACATGCATGTGTCCCTGATGAATGATATGGTAATGATGTAGGCATAGGAGAGGGTGTAGGAGTATTTGCCTAATTATGCGAAGAGATAGGGAGGACCTGTGTAGAAGATGACAAAGGTCCTGGTGAAATATCGGTGATGTTGTAAAAATTGAATCGGTAACCATCTATTGGAACATAATGGATGAGTCCTTCATACACATATTTGAGATAGTAATGCAATATGGAAGGAACAAATTACATATCTCTAATCCATGGATGCCTAAGCAAGATATTGTATTGCATCTCACCTTGAATAACATGGAATAAAATGGAGATGGTCCTAATGCCTACATGGATAGGTAGGATTATAGAACCTACTTTGGGTCACATGGAACCATCAAAGGCACAAAGGTCAAGTGATGGTATGGCAAAGTGAGTGGGGGGTATATGTAGGTAATAAAGAGTGGTAGTAGATATGATGCTAATGGAGGAACCAGTATCAATGAGAACACGCTTGTAGGTGATACCATTGATGGTCACATGGATATGGAGGGGAGGATTAGCCCCCTCACCCATGAGTTTTGTAATATCATGGTCATGATATCTAATGGAGGGTTGCATGCAGTGGGGAATATTCCCTATGAAGTTCACAAATAAATTCATGTCGTGGGTTTCAATATCAATGGATCAAATAATATCACTCAATGCCTCGCGATGGGGTTGATATTGTTGTCATAGGACAAAAATAGACAACCTAGTTGGGGTGTTGCATAGTTGGTGTGTGATGCTACCACAAATAGTGATGATGTTTCATGGTAGAGGTTGTAAAGCATGCAATGCTACAAGGTATTATGGTGAAGTGAATGGCATTAGAGGTGAAACAATCGATGCATCATAGCATGGTATATATCATTGGGTACGAGTGGTGAGGTTAATCATGCCAACCACTCTACATGAGGGAGGATCACATTAAACATTATTAATTTGCCTAGATTGGGCTTGTGGACTAGATTGGGTTCCTTAGGGATCGGTCCCCCATGTGATGGTAGTGGGTTCTTATAGATGCCCAAGTTTTGGTTTTGTGGCACGAGGGGATTTGAAATATGAATGGTATCCTGATCAATGAGGTCCTAAACTAGGCCGCAAAATGAGTGACAAGACTCTATATCATGGTTGCACTATCAGTGGTATGTGTAGAAGGTCTACTCAGTATTTCCATGAGTTTTGGGTTGATTTAGATCAATAGGTTGAATATATGGTAAGGTGATATGACCTACATCGTATAATATTTGAAATAGAGCTGACAAGGGATCAGATAGTGGAGTCAAATTGCATTATGGAAGTTGAGGATGAAGACTATGAGTATATTATGGTTTATATGGAAGGGATGCGGTGGTTTTAAATAACTACTGCTATGGAGGGGGAGGTCATGAGATCGAAAAAGAAGCTAGAGAAGATACTACCACATGGTTAGTTTATGGCAGTCTTGAGAAGGGTTTATTTGGTGTTTTTAAGTTGAAGTGAAATTTAGAGTTGTAAGATGGTTTCTATCCGAGTTTAATCTTGCCAGATTGGACTTTGATGTCCTCAATGACCTTGGCTTAAGTAATGGCTTCAACAAATGTGTAATTTTGATTAAGTTCTAGGGGTTTGGAGATGTGCTTATGGTAGCTTTTAGCAAATAATGTAACTAGCTCGATATATGGGAGGCTATGAGTTAGGTCATGGATGACCAATGTCCATCATGATACAAAATCTATGATTGGTTCATAGTCAACCTATCGTAATGTGTAGACATATAAAAAGTTTATTTTCTTCTTGATATTGATGAAGTGTTTCAAAAATGAATTGACCAACTGTTCAAATGTGAATAGGCTATGTCACGGGATTATATTGTACCAATCAAGGGTTTATCCCCCAAAGGAGAGAGCAAAGGTATGCAACATGAGGGGATCATTATTGTGTAGCTAATAACAAGTGAAGTGATAATTACTAACATGTTCTCATGGGTCCTATTTATCTTTGTACTTATCGAACTTCAAAATCTCAAAGTGATATGGGTAAGGAGGAATAGGAACTAATGGGTGAATGGGTTTGTTGCATAGCTCATTGTATGTGGGTTTTTAGGGCCCATAACTAGCTATGAAAATATTTAGCATCTTGACTTCCTCTTGTAAGAGTTGAAGTTTAGGTGATGGAGGTGCGATGAACTATGATGAAGTAGTCACATATTGAGAGTGAGGAGGATATTGGAGTTGTTGTTCTTTTCATTATGAAGTAGGAATGTACTGTAGGTGTTCTTGTGGATTTTTTATTGAAAGGTGTAATATGCCAATGCATATGGGACACTCTACTGTGGAACAAGCATCTACTGAGAATAGTAATACTATAGTTATGAGGTTTGTGGTTGTTGCATAGGGGTCTATTATATAGGGGTCTACTATAATGGTTATGTAGTGGGGGATGATGACCAAGAAGGAGGTATCATGAAAAAGGTAGGCATGGTAGACTATGGTGGAGGTAGTGGTGTTGGGATAGATGGTGCAAGTGGTGGGTGAGATGATGTACCAAAATATGGTACCTACACCTAACAAAACAAATGATGAGTGTAGAAGTCAGGCTGAGAAGAATAGCATGGGGGATTAGAAGGATAAGGATAGCATGGATCATAGGTAGAAAAGGGGATGGAAGGTGAAGATTTAAATGTTGGAGGTGGAGGGAGTCAAAAGGTAGAAGTAGATAAAGGTGGAGGAGGAGCAGAAGATGGCATGTCATACATTCCAAAAGAGGGAAACGTTTTTAGGGTACCTAAGAATAGATATTTGGGGATATATTATTATATTGTATAATGGTTGGCATGGGCCACACATAACCTAAGGTTTATTATATTATAATATTATATTATATTATAATATAACATTATATTAGTAGTAGGCTCCCCAAAGTAGAATAAGAAGATGGATATATAAAAAAGAGATATTTGTCATTGTAATCATCATGGAGATCAATCATATGTAATCCTCTTTGCCCACAAAGTGGCTTATGGTACTTTGCCCTCCTTAAGTGGCTCTCTCATCTTAGGATATGTTGTGGAGTTATTCCTTCCTTAAGGATTATTATTGGTGTTTCCCTACCTTAAGGGTATTATCTATCTCTCTCATTTGTGGATGAATGATTTGATATTTCTGCATAATGGTGAATGATTTATGTTAATAATAGTAAATTTTTATAAGTGGTATCAGAGCAACGATTTTAGCAAAGTGACGATTTTTGTGTGAAATTACAAAATTAGGGTAAATTTTTCTTTTTGGAAAATGTCTCATATTTTAGGAGCCATATCTCTCTGAAATTTTATCTCATTTAGATGATTCTTGGATCAGTTTGTGCAAAATTTGAAGAGTTTTAAAATGAGTATAATATGAAGGAATATGAGTAGTATTGAGGGGGATATAAATTTTTAAAGTCAGTCGTTTGGAACAAGGATAGTGACAAATTTTGCAGATTTGTTTTGGAAAAAACATTTCATCTTTCAGGAGCCATATCTCTGTGAAGGTTTATCCAATTTAAATTATTCTTGGATCATTTTATGCATAATTTGAAGATATTTAAAATAAGTGGTCATATACAGGAATATAATAAGTATTGAAGGAGATATAACCTTCTGAATTTAGCTATCTAGAATAAAGGTAGTGACGAATTTTCAATTCGTAATTTTTTTGAAAGACAAAATTGTTTAGTTTGGGTAAGCAAATCAGTTCCAATTTATTTTGTTTGGAAGAAAAATTGTAGATATAGTTGTCTCTATGAAATTTTAGCTTCAACTCAGTGGGAAGATGTTTATTTCTATAAAACCCTAGTTTGCATTAGGGCATGATATATATTGTCAAAAAACCCTAGTTTGCATTAGGGTATCAACTATGGAGCTACAAAAAGTTTTAGGGGAAGATGATATAGATGTTAGGTGTTGGTGGAAAAATTTTAAATCCTTGTATCATCATAATCCTTTTTGGAAATGTATGCTTTATTTTTGTCTTAATGAAGAAGTTTTTTTTTTGTTTTCTAAAATTCCATTTGCCCATGAAGATGAACTAACTTGGGAAACAATGGAGCATGCATTCTTGAGTAAATGGGACCCATATAAAAAGATAGCTAGTTTGAAGGTCACCATCAAGGGATATGAAGAAGAAATAAATATGCTTCAAAAATAACAAAAGGAAATAAAAAGAGAGCTAGCAAATTTTAAAAAAGTGGTAGAATATAAAAAAGATGTCAGTATGCAATCAGAGAAAACCATACCTTTGGTAGAATATGAAATAAAAAATGGACAAAGGGATTTGTTTGAATCTAAAAAGTCTATTTTGCAGGTTCATAGAAGCATTCAAAAGGAACAGGTTATTATTTACATTGACCCTAGTAGCAGATATAATTTTATTAATATTGCCTTGGATAAGAGGTTGTAAGTTCAAGCAACAAAAATTTAAGGACATACATCTTAAGGGTGAGAATGCTCAGATTTTTGAATATTTGAAGATCACCATGGATAAAAATGTTTTAAATTCATATTTTCATGCTATTCAAGATTAATTAATAAAGATATTGTTCTTGTTTATCCTTAGTTAGATTCTTTGGGTACTATTAACATTAATGTGTAAAATAAGTTTATGAAGTTATGGTATAGGAAAAAGAAGATAACATTGCAGGATATTTCTCAGCTTAAGGAGCAAGGATCCAAGGAAAAACAAGAAGTGCTTGTAGAGAAAAAAATTGAAGAACAAATAGAAGAACTTGATACAAAATCCAAGAAAGTTGTAGCAACAATAGAGTCCATGGAATAAGTAGCATTAACTGAGTCTATGGAAATAACAGTGGTAGAGTCCAAGGAAGCTTTGATAGAAGAGAAAAAGGACACACCAAACAAAGGTAACATGAAAGAACAATATGTAGAAGAATTTAGTATTGGCAATTTGATTTATTTTATGTTGTCATTGATGTCACATGAATAATTGATGGTATACGGATCACTTTGAGTTTTGGTGGGCAAATGATATTTTGGAAAGCATGGATAAAATCAGGGTTTTTGTGAAAACCAAGGTAGGAAAAATAAAAGGTTTTATTTAAAACTATGAATGGTATATTTGAACTAAGTTTTTCTTAAAACCTATTTTGGCATTTTGTTTTGTCAAAAAAGGTGCCCCAGTGATGGAGATATTTAATTTTAAATATTTAGTTTAAATTTTAATTATTTAAAATTTAAATTTAAATTTTAAAATTAAAATTAAAGTTAGCGTCGACGTCTAAAGAAAGAGGAAATATAAATAATGTTCCGACATCATCGAAAATGAGGAGAAGACTATATAAATGGGGATCCTAAGGTTCATTTGAAATTAATCCTTTCTCGTGTTAATTGTTGGCTAAGCATTCGGAGAGAGCTCATGCGAAAATCATTTTGAAAAGAGAGACAATGAATAAATCCAAGGTTGATTGAAAGTCCAAGAAATTGGGGGCAGAGTGGCACATTGGCAATTGGATTTTTGTTAAGATGTGTGGCAGCATTTTACGTCAAGGTTCGAATCTCCTTGATTGCATTCGAAGGCATTGGAAGGAAAGCACTCGAAGTGCTTTTGGTTTTTGTGGAAGGGAGGAAGGACTTAAGGCACATCATGACTTTTCCTTTTGATTGAGTAGCTAGATCATGTGGCAACCTTATCCACGACTAAGGCACTCACAGTGTGTGCAATTTGGGTGTTCGAATCCCCTTGAGGAGGTAATTATGTTTTTCTCTAATTAATTTCATTGATGACCTAGGATAGGAGTTATAAGGTGGTTAAGGAATAATTAAATTTTTTAATTAAACTTTATTTTTATAAGGGTTGTGATTATTATTTCAGAGGTGGATGAGTTGTTGATTTATTTTGATATTCATGAAATTGAAAATTAATATTTAGGAGAAATAAGGAGTTGTTATAAAATATTTTTGAGAGCCTTATTGATTATTATTTTTGATAAGGGTTTTGTTGTGGCTACTCCACAACACACCCCAAAATTGGGGACCCCCCTTTTTTTGCATGCTTTCCAAGAAGATTGCAATGGCCCAGATGTTAAAAAAGCAAAGAAAAGCAAGAAATGAAAAGTTGTCGCAATATCGCGACATGTTGCTCCATCGCGGCCAGAAATGAAAGTTGTCGCAATATCACGACATGTTGCTTTGTCATGGCTAGAAATAAAAAGTTTTCATGATATCGCAACATGTTGCTCCGTCGTAGCTAGAAATGAAAAGTTGTCATGATATCACGACATGTTGCTCTGTCGCAGCTCAGAAAATGAAAATGTCATGATATCATGACATGTTGCTCTGTCGCGGCTCAGAAAATGAAAATGTCTCGATATCGCGACATGTTCCTCCGTCGTGGCTTAAAAAGAAAATTGTTGCGATATCGCGACGTGTCGTGTTTTCGCAACTCAGAACAACAAAGTACGTCAAAATGAAAAGGCGTCGCGATATCGCGACATGTCACGTTTTCGCGGCCCAGACAAGCGAAGTACAATGGAACGAAAAATTGTCACGATTTTGTGACATGTCACATTTTCGTGGCTAAGAGCAACAGAATGCAACACAAAGTGAAAAATGTCGCGATATCGTGACATGTCATAAAATCATGGTCAAAGAAAGTAGGAAGAAGTGTTGACCAAAAATTGTCGCGATATCGCGACGTGTCGTGAAATCACGGGTCAAAGAGGAGAGAGAAGACAAAATAAAAAAAAAATATCGCGATATCGCGACATGTCACAAAATCGCGGTCAAACTAGTCAAATAGGGCAAGGCACTAAAGTTGTCGCGATATCGTGACATGTCATGTTTTCACGATCTGAAGACGAGATGAAGGGCAAACAGAAAAAACGTCACGATATCGCGACATGTCGGAGTTTCGTGACCTGGAGCAGCCAAAGTGAACATAGAGGAAAAGTGTCGCGATATCACGACATGTTGGATTTTCATGACCAAAGGCAGGAAGATAGAGCTAAAGAGAAAAGTGTCACGATTTCTTGACAAAAAGTAGCGAGATGGTATGAAATGAAAAAGTGTCGCGATTTCGCGACATGTTGCATTTTCGCGGCTAAGTACAACAAAACACAGCGAAGGAGAAAAAACATCGTGATTTCACGACAAGTTGCATCCACGCGGCCCGAAGGAGAAAAACATTGCGATATCGTGACATGTCTCATTTTCGCGGTGCTTGAAGACGAATAAAGTTGTAGGTATAAAAATGTCGCGATATCGCAACATGTCTTATTTTCGTGATACAGGTGGAAGAACAAAGCTGTAGACAGAAAATGTCGTGATATCGCGACATGCTATTTTTGTCGCGATTCACGATGGGCCATTATAGAACATACAAGGGCAACACTGAACACATGGCATAAAGGTGTAAGAATCATGGGAAGCGTTATAGTTCACAAAGAAGATCAAACGTTTCGACATAGACCAAAAAGTCAAAAACGACGAAGAGGCGGGGAAGATGAAACAAAGTGATCTGGGAGATGAAGCGAAGCGTCACAGGACAAAACAGAGAGCATTGCCAAAAATTTTAAAATCAGAAGCATAGATTGGTAGAGGGGTCAAAAACCACTGCAAGTAGAGTTGCAGAGCGAAAGGTGAGGAAGCCATTCTGGGCCTGCTTTGGAGTGTTTTTCTTCCCCTTTTTTTGGTTTTGAGAAAACTAGATATTTTTGTCATTATAAATTGATAAATTCTTAATACAGAAAATTTAGAGATTTGCATCTTATGGACAAGAAAGAAGGAGTTATTTTCTGCATGCAAGATTAAATGTTTATTTTTCCCTTTTCAAAATTTAGGCTTATAGGTGAAGTTTAATGCAAGTTCTCTTGGTTGCTTCATGCGAATGTCTAAATCTGAAAATCTTATTTTAAACCCTAGGAACTAGCACTTAACTTATCCAGATTGTGCTTTTTTTGAAGGTTCAATAGGTTAGGTTGTATGCATGGAAACCTCATTATCTTCGGTTTTGTCAAAATAGGATTGCATCATACCGAATGTATTTTAGTTTTATTTTTCTTTATATTTTATTTTCATTTTTCCGCACTTTTATTTTTTCTAGAAAGTTTAACTTTTATTTAAAATAAAAATTTAAAAAACTACTTGAAAATCCATCGAAGCTGAAAATGGAATATTTCATCGTTAATATCAATTCACAGTCCAGAACAATCATTAAAGTTTCACAATAAAATAAACCAGCATTGCCCGTTGTTTACAGTTACTTGCAACCGCTAAGGTGTTCCAAGCATTTAAATTGAATATCTTTATTTGAGATATATTAATATACCTACACAAATGCTAATATAGTGGAGACCTTGGAGAAATTGCTTGTCTAACTTCTTTGCAAGAGGGGATTTGGAACCCAAATCCTATCGGAGAGTGTGTCTTTCACAACTGGGTGAAAATACCACTCAACAGATTGGCGCTAGAAGGAGGGCACGAAATGGTTTATTTTAGTGTGATTTAAATGCTATAGGGATTTAAATTTTGAATATTTCATGCCCTATTGATCATTATCTTTAGCCCTCTTTTAACAATACAACCTTGTAGTGTTGAAAGGAGGACGTGAATTGCCATGCATTTTTCTAACGCTTTTTTATTGTTCATACAGGAATAATGTGTTTTGATTTAATTTAAAAAAAAAAAATTGACTAACGAGGTTGTCTCCATGCAATTACTTTCATTCTATTTTAATGGATACACCTCTTGGTTGATGCTAACACGATTATTCATACGTTACATGTTTGATATTTGCTAGTCATTTCAAGGTTTCTTTCATGCATGACTAACAAATTGGTTTTGAAGTTATTCTTTGAATTCCATTAATTGTAGATTTTTCCTGTGTGTCGTAGGTCTTCTTCGAGGTATTTTCCATGGCCCTTGTAGGATTATCATCATTGATTTTTTGAATCAAATGGCCCAACCTCCACCAGCTCCTTGGTATGGATCCCATAACATTCCTTTGAATATTGCAGGGGATATTCATGAGATCCCTAGGAATATAGAGAGATTTTTGCCCAAATACAAACCGGATGGCCCAAGGACCGCAAAAGAACATATTCAGGCCTATAGAGATGTTTTGATAAGATTGCAAGTCCAACATGAAGATGTGGCTTGTAGACTCTTCCCCATGAGCCTAGACCCAGTGGCCTATGAATGGTACATTTGCTTACCTACTGGTTCTATTACGTCATGGACGCAAATGGAGAATGCTTTTGTCAACCAATTCAGGTCACGATTAGATCCCACAATCATATATAATCAGTTCATTACATGCAAAAAAGGCCAGGGTGAGCCAATCCGAACTTTTAATCAGAGATTTTAGAAGTGCTATAATCTAGCAATTCAGCATTTTGCCATTGATCCTGTTGTAGCTTTGCAAATATATTTTGGGGCATTGGATCCTATGATGGCAATGTTTGCAAGGTGAAATCCTCGAGTTACCACGCTTGCTTTAGCCTACAATGAAGCTATGACCATTGAACAAAAAATGACACCACAATATTATGGGTTTTCCTAGATGCCTATGGTAGGACAATATGGTCCATATGGTCAAGCTCCTATGATGAATCAGATCACGAAACCGCAAATATCAGGAATAAATGATTTGCCTTATCAACAACCATATTCATCAACACCTTCTTACGCACCCAATCCAACTTTGTTTCAAAGCATGAATCCCTATGCAAATCAAGTGGCTCAGAATCCAACTCAAATATTAAGTCAAGATCTCACCAATTACGCAAATCCCATGGGAATTAGCAATAATATAGCTCAACCAAAAGAGATTTATTCCGAGGTTGAAGAACTCAAAAATATGGTTCACAAATTGAGTAATGATTTGGTTCAACAATAGAAGTATGAATCCCATGCCCCTCACCCAAATCGAAACTTCAACGATGGAGGGAGACAGTGGAATACGAAGCCAAACAATGGGGGTGTGCCTTCCCCTATTGCTAATCAGATAGATATTTTTGCAAGACCAAGTCACTCTAGTTCCATTCTTAATATTTCTGATTTTGCATGGGAAAACGGGTGTAGATTGCATGATACAAGGGAGCATAATGAAAGGAATTGTCCCGAAATCGCCATGTATACTCATTGTCTCCAAGCTCAAGTGGATGATTTGGAACTTGTCCCAAATAAGGGTTCACCCCAACATCAGCAAGGAGAAGACAACATTTTGGTGGTGGAAACTTTATATCGTCAAGAGAGTGAGGACAAAGAGGATTCACACCTTCCAAATTGTGATAAAATTGAATCATGGGTTACAAATTTGGATTATGACAACTTTACCAATTTGAATTCAAGAAATAACCCACTTTTGGAAATAACTGGACCATCTATGGAAGGTGAAGGTGAATTGGAGAAAAGAAACAAGGTGAATTGGATGAGAAATATGTTGATGAATCAAAAGATGAATTGGATGAGAAACATGTTGATGAATCAGAAGATGAAGAAGAAGTGCTCGAGCGTCATGACCTGAACTTGGGAGATGATTATTATGATTCATGGAAGAAATGGGAAGAATATCATCAATATGAATCTTATAACAAACTTATTGCATCAAATAATATGCAGGATAACTCAATTGCTTCCTCGCATGAGGATACTATGAATCCTGTACAATTTGAGAAAGTTTTGGAAGAGGAATTTGAATCTCACCAAATTTTGGAACATGATAAGGGTTCTACGACCATGAACCATGAAAGAGAGTCACTTGCTTTAGATCCCTTTGAAGGAAAAGAAATTGAAAACATTGATCCACGTAATTGCGCTACGATGATTATGCCATTTCAGAAAGAGAAAATTACAAAACCTGAACCATTTGGGTTTGATATCATTGATGATCCAATTGAAAATCTCACGTTACCCAAAACAACCCAAGTGATTGGTCACAAAAATGCATTAGATAGACAAGACTTATGGTTTGAAAGGGATGGACATATTTTCAATTGGGTACCTAGGTTTGGTGCCTTTGATAAACAGGTCATTGAGAAAGAGCAAGTGCTACGTGATGATGAATGTCATGAGAGGGAAAGAGAATTTTCAAATCCTCTTCAGGTAAGGTCAAATGAAAGCATGCCAAAGGTAAAATCTCATCTTTTTGGTTTCACCATGCAGGATTCGAATGGAGGTTTGCCTAATGAATGGTTTGATTCAAATATCATTAATGTTATGGCTTTATTGAAGAAAAATGAATTAGCTTTGAAATTTTTAGAAATAGGCTTTTGCTTACAAAATTTCATTTTGAATAAAGAAAGCCTAGTTCTAAATCATGAATGGGATCATGAAAGAATTGAAAATCAATCATTGTCTAATCAATTTGAAAATTTGAATCTCACCTATGAGAATACTAATGGAACTAAATTTAATTGGTGGGGTGAGAGAGGAAAGTTGAAGTGGGTTGCATTGTTTGGTCTAGTCTTGTTTTTGTTGGATTCCCACAACATTTGGCATGCGTATCACGTTATATTTTTGTTGAAGTGTTCTAATCATGTTTGGGATCCGGGAAAGTGATAGTCCAAGCTTTGCATCATCTTGTATTATATTGTACATTTGTATATAGGTTTTGATTTTTGGTTTTGGTTTGTGTTTTCAAATTTTCATTTTTGGATTGCATTTTGGTTTTGGATTGAATAAGTTTTGATTTAAAGTTATGTGTTGGTCCTATGGACATGTTTGGTTTGTAAAAAAAAAAAATTGAGATGTCAACTTATGCCTAAAATCAGGAGAATATGAAACATTGGAATTGTATTGCAGAAAGCTCCACAAGTAATGCAAACACATTAAATAATATCGTTTGAAACTTGTGATGCATGAAGTTGTCAGTTTTACAAATTATGGCAACATAGGTGGTATACTCCATCCACAATTTAGAAAAGCAATGCATTCATATTACATTCCATTTTGCATATATATTCCATCTTAGTTGCATATCCATTTCCAATACAATCATTGAAAAATGTCAAATCCTCTTAGGGTTATTCTATAACATAAAAAAAAATAATAATAATAAAAAAAAAATCCTAAGGTTGGGAACTGATGCCCGAACTATCTTGAACCAAGCACGTTCTATTCATATTAAAGAGGATCTTGAGCAAAATGATCAAAACCAGACTTGGAAGAAAAGGTGAGGCAAAAGGAGTATTTCATGTCTGTCCTATCATGCAACATAATCCTTGAAATAGTGGTTTTTACCACTCCCATAAAAGCTTAAAGCCTAAAACCATAGTAGTAAGGATAGGGTTAAATCCTCATCGAACTTAGGTTGAGGATCCAACTCCCCAAAGCTCTGATTTGACCTACATGGAGTAGTAAGGATAGGGCATAATTCTCATCTCACTTAGGTTGAGAATTTGATTCCCCAAAGCTTCCATTTTTCCCATTTCATCATAAAGCTTGGATTGGAAGGATCGTACTACATGTCCTCTACAAAGGATGGGTAGTCATCCCAAAGGTCCAAGAAATAAAAGTAAAACTAATTTTTCCCATTTCATCTCAATATTGGATTGAAAGGATCGTACTACATGTCCCTGGCAAGGATGGGTAGTCATCCCAAAGGTCCAAGAAATAAAATTAACTAATATTTCTCATTTTATCTTAATATTGGATTGGAAGGATCGTACTACATGTCCCTAGCAAGGATGGGTAGTCATCCCAAAGGTCCAAGAAATAAAAGAAAAAGAATGAATGAAGCCAAATTATGGATTATGGGGTTAAGTATGCTCATGTGTGGCAACATGTCTTGTTTAAAGCAAGACCACTGACTGCTCAAATGGATAGACTAGCTTGACAATTTCATCCATAACTGGTTAAATCATTTTTCTCAAAGTGAGGTAATGAATTCCATATCAGAGTAGTAAGGATAGGGTTAAATTCCCATCTCGTTTAGGTTGGGAATCTGATTCCCCAAAGCTCTGATTTCACTTTCACTTGCACATGGGTTCAAGATAGTAGTGACTCATAACCAACTTTGGGATCTAATAAAACAATTCATTATATATATAGTTGATCCTAAGAGGGTTTGATAATTTTAAATGTTTGTGTATGATACTAGAAAGCTTAAAGCAGATTGCTACATCTCTAAGCATATTTATCAAGATGCATAAATCATTCACAATCTCACATATGCATTCATGTAAAATCGATAATGGAATGTTGATCAATTTCAAACGATAGAAAATGGAGCACATTGCACACACCGAGCTAATACTTAATGATTCTAATGTTTCATGTATTTTTGATCTATCGACATTTGTTTTATCTCTTATGTTTTGATGCCTGTATCTAAGCTTGTATATTTCCAGGTTAGGTTCTCACTGAAATGCTCAGGAGCATTTCCTAGCAGAAGCCGCCATTTGTTGTGGCTGATCCACAACACACCCCAAAATTGGGGACCCCCTTTTTTATTTTTTTTTGCACGTTTTCCAAGAATATTGCAGTGGACCAGATGTTAAAAGATCAAAGAAAAGCAAGAAATGAAAAGTTGTCGCGATATCGCGACATGTTGCTCCATCGCGGCCAAAATGAAAAGTTGTCGTGATATCGCACACCACGCGGAAAGCGACACCTCGCAAAAACATGACCAACCGCAAGAAAAGAAAAGCCGAACGCCACCCAAAAAAGACCACTCGGAAAACGTTCTGGCGAAAGCAAGTATGTTGAAATGAAAAGGCATCACAATATCATGACATGTCACGTTTTTGCGGCCCAGACAAGCGAAGTATAGTGGAACAAAAAAGTGTCACGATTTCGCGACATGTCACGTTTTCGTGGCTAAGAGCAACAAAATGCAGCACAAAGTGAAAAATGTCGCGATATCGCGACATGTCATAAAATCATGATCAAAGCAAGCAGGAAGAAGTGTTGATCGAAAATTGTCGCGATATCGCGACGTGTCCTGAAATCGCGGATCAAAGAGGAGAGAGAAGACAAAATAAAAAAAATGTCATGATATCGCGACATGTCACAAAATTGCGGTCAAACTAGTCAAACAAGGCAAGGCACTAAAGTTGTCGCGATATCGCGACATGTCATGTTTTCACGATCTGAAGACAAGATGAAGGGAAAACAGAAAAAATGTTGCGATATCGTGACATGTCGGAGTTTCACGACCTGGAGCAGCCAAAGTGAACATAGAGGAAAAGTGTCGCGATATCACGACATGTTGGATTTTCGCGACCAAAGGCAGGAAGATAGAGCTAAAGAGAAAAGCGTCACGATTTCGTGATAGAAAGCAGCGAGATGGTACGAAATGAAAAAGTGTCGCGATTTCGTGACATGTCACGTTTTCACGGCTAAGTACAACAAAACACAGCGAAGGAGAAAAACATCATGATTTCGTGACAGATTGCATCCACGCGGCCCGAAGGAGAAAAACATCACGATATCGCGACATGTCTCATTTTTGCGGTGCTTGAAGATGAATAAAGTTGTGGGTATAAAAACGTCACGATATCGCGACATGTCTTGTTTTCATGATACAGGTGGAAGAACAAAGCTGTAGATAGAAAATGTCGCGATATCGCGACATGCTATTTTTGTCGCGATTCATGGTGGGCCATTACAGAACATACAGGGGCAGCACTGAACACATGGCATAAAGGTGTAAGAATCATGGGAAGCATTACAGTTCACAGAGAAGATCAAACGTTTCGACGTAGAGCAAAAAGTCAAAAATGACGAAGAGGCGGGGAAGATGAAACGAAGCGATCTGGGAGATGAAGCGAAGCATCACAGGGTGAAACAGAGAGCATTTCCAGAAAGTTTAAAAGGAAGCACAGATTGGTAGAGGGGTCAGAAACCACTGCGAGCAGAGTTGCAGAGCCGAAGGCGAGAAGCCATTCTGGGCCTGCTTTGGAGTGTTTTTCTTCCCCTTTTTTGGTTTTGAAAAAACTAGAGATTCTCGCTATTGTAACATAACATATTTTTAATACAAAAGTGTTCAGAGATTTGCATCTTATGGACAAGAAAAAGGAGTTATTTTCTGTGCATGCAAGGATTAAATGTTTATTTTTCCTTTTTCAGATTTTGGGCTTATAGGTGATGTTTAATGCAAGTTCTCTTGGTTGCATCAGGCGAATGTCTGAAATCTGAAAATTTTAGTTAAAACCCTAGGAACCTAGCACTTAGACTATCCGGATTGTGCATGTTTTGTAGGTTCAATAGGTTAGGTTGCATGCATGGAAACCTCATCATATCTTGGTTTTATCGAAATAGGATAGCAGCCCACTAAGTGTATTTTATGTTTCATTTTTTTTTGTATTTTATTTTCATCTTTTCTCGCACTTTTATTTTTTCCGGAAAGTTTAACTTTTATTTAAAATAAACATTTAAATAATTACTTGAAAATCCGGAAGCAATATAATGCACCAAACAATGAACAATCATTAAAGCTTCACGATGAAATAAACCAAGCATTGCCCGTTGTTTACAGCTACTTGCAATCACTAAGGTGTTCCAAGCATTTAAATTGAATATCTTTATTTGAGATCATTAATACATCTACACAAATGCTAATACATAGAGGAGACCTTGGAGAAGTTACTGGTTTAATTTCTTTGCAAGAGGGGATTTGGAACCCAAATCCTTTTGGAGAGTGTGTACTTTCACAATCGGGTGAAAATACCACTCAAC
>JAQPPZ010010737.1:0-34124 GCA_028583015.1 Wollemia nobilis
GTCCGAGTCCTGGGCGTTTTTGGCATAATGGATACCCCTGCATCCTTGGGTCTTACCCGAAAGTGGCATCCCTTTTGGGACGTTTTCCACAAAAAAAAAAAAAACAGGTTCCTTCATGGAAGCCTAATAGCTTAAAGGTAGATATGAAGAACACACATGATCACTGAGATGAAATAAGATTCTCCTATGGTTAAAATCAAATAGAGAGATCCAAAAAACCGAGAAGAAGCCATGGTTGACATGAAACAGGAACTTATTGTTGCTCTTGGATAATTGAAATGAGTTAGAAAGAAGAATTCAAGTTTGAAATCTTAGGCTCAAGAAGATAAGGAAACAAAGACAAAGCTTCTACAAGATCTCACAAACTTAAAAGTGTAGGTTTAAGAGGAAAATATAATTGAAGAAGTTATGGTTGAGAAATTAAAGGTAAAAGAGTTATAATGTGAAAAATTAGAACATGAAGTTGTCTCTGTAAGAAAGAAAGTGGAAAATTGTAAGGATAAGTTATAGCAAAATATAAGGTTAGAGAAAAAAAAATATGAGTCAAGATCAGAAGGAACAAAAACACCAAATAAATTAAGAAAATAAGAGTCCATGATCTATGCTAATGTATTGAAAGGCAAAAGAATCAAGGAGGAAGAAAACATAGAATCATCATGGACAAAAGTCAATCACAAAAATAGCAATGAAAGAACCATGCAACCATATAATCCAAAGCAATCTAACAGGTTTCAATACTTCTTCTATGGTTATTGTTTTTCATGTAACAAATATGGTCATAAAGTTGTAAATTGCATGGTCTGTATGAAAAATGATGTTGATAGAAATTTTAATTTATTTGCACCTCTCATTGATAACAATATCATCAGTTACAAATGTGATAATTTTGGGCACAACATTAAAGGTGTAAAACGATTTTTTTTGAACTTTTTAAATCAAGCAAGGAGGAAGATCAAACAACTCAAAAGGAGATGTCCTCAAAATTTTGGAAAAAGAAAAATGAACAAGAAGAATAATAGTCCATGTTGGTACAAACAGATCTTCATGTGCAAAATGAAAGGAATCACTTGAAATTTGAAAACATAGTAAAAATAAGCAACAAACATGCAATCAAATATTTTACACCTATCTATGTGGTCATAATAAGATAAATATTTTAGAAGGTGAGAACTATTTCATGTTATTTATTGATGATTTATCTAAAGTGACTTGGGTAATATTCTTAAAGGAAAAATTAGAAGCATTTGAAAAGTTCAAGGTATTCAAGGCACTTGTAGAAAATAAAATAGGTCAAAACATAAAGTATTTAATATCAGATAGAAGAGGAGAATTTACTTCAGGTGAATTTGTAGAATTTTGTGAATAGTATGGAATCAAGAGACAATATTCAACAGTAAGGAATCCACAACAAAATGGAGTAATTGAAAGAAAAAACATAACTATTTAGGGTATGGGTAGGGCTATGTTAAATGAATATAAGTGTTGAGTGTATATTTTGCCCAATTGCAAAATACCACCACATGCAAAGTATTTAATAGAAAACTCTCTCTTGAAAAGAAACCAAATGACAAACATTCAACTTCTCCAAGGTTCTGGTAAAATATCTAAAAGATTACAATAATGCTAGAAATAATTCAATAATGCATGTGACCATAAATAAGGGGCCTTTGTTGGTTCTAAACAATGTTTAGTGATTGAAAGATCTAACTAAAAAGCAAATGTAAAATAAAAGCAGTTATTTTTAGGGTTTTTTAAATTGGTGCTACCCTGAATCCCTTCTAGTAAAGTATTTTATCTTCATTTAAAAGGTTTCAAATGACAAAATGTGGAATTGTCCACCTCATTTTAATGCCCATGCTTTTAAGATGAAGTAAATTTTAGATAGTGGGTTCATTTTATCTTCCTTATGTTGATTCCACTACCCTAATAGTGGTTAGTAGAAGTTAGCATGTTAGCAATGTTAGCAAAGTTAGCTTTCATTTCTTATCTTAACTTAATGTGAAATTGTAGGTTAGTATCCCTCCTAAACCATGTTTTTTATCTGAAAGTTTAGATTAATGAATTTTTGGAGGTGCAAAATTTTTGGAAAATGACCAGAATAGAAACAACTTGAAAGCTTAACAATTCTAGAAATAGACTAGAATAGAAATAAAACTAAAATGAAATTAGCAAAAATTCTGGAAAAGGACCAAAATGGAAATAAAAGAAAATGAAATTATGGATGGACCAGAATGGAATGATTGAGTGCTTGAAATAAAATGAACTTAAACAAAAAAATACAAATTTGGTTAGCTGAAAAAGTCAAATTCTAAATTAGTTTAGCAAGCTCCTCCTTGCAAAATCCTAAGTTATGAGGTAATCATAAAACAACCTGAATTAATGGACCTGCAACATAAGCACAATACCATTAAATCAAGTGCAAGACTCAAAGGAAACATAGAGAAAATGCATCATCTTGACCTTCACCTATTGCAAATCATTTCATGGCATAAAACAATGGCTAGAAGTCACTAAAATGCAGAAATGATAAGACACTAAAAACGTTAGTTTTATGATAAAAACCCTCCTTTTGGTTTTGCTCACAAAAGTTTGCTACTCTTTAAAAATTTGAAAAAATGCTCTCTATTATTACTTTTCGGAATTTTACATAATTTCCAACCCCCCTAAAAAGGTAGGATAACAAGGTATAAATATTGTTTGGAAGTCCTTTCGCTTCAACTTCTTTCACAATAAAAATAATGAATGGATATAAGAAAAGAATCCATCATAATTTTATGTGATTTAATACAATAAAAATAACACTTCTAAACAATTTTTTTAAACAATAATAAAACCAAAAAAACATAGCCTTGCATGACTCCTTATGTCTCCCATTTCTCTTATCACATAAGCATTCTACCCAATAACACCCCTTTGCATCCATCAAAAAACGAATGATAAAATCATTTACCTATACCTTATAACCCCTACGATTTTAAACCTCCTTTAAAACATTGAATGTAATCAAACCACATTCACATAGATTAAAACAAGGCAGGCCAATCTTACTCAGCAAAATTTCATTGTTGCTCTTCGAAAGTAAGACCCAATGGTGTATTTCCAAAGACATACCAACGTACCCAAGGACTGGAATGGCATCCCCCATCTTGTGTTCTTTGGTTTCCATATAACCAAACGATGCCATCTTGCTACCTACACAACCATACCACTATCAAACTTACATTGTCATGGTGCTTCCATTGATGCAGCCATGGCACTGTCAAATACGCCACCATGGTGCTACGATCGACGTAGCCATGGAAATATCAAACATGTCATCATGGTGTTGCGATCGATGCAACCATGGCACTATCAAACACATCGCCATGGTGCTGCCATTATGCTGTCAAGCTCCTTACTCTTGCACTCATGCTACACAACACAAACAACAAAAGCTCTCCATGTTCTCAAGGCAGGCCTTTATCTCCATCGATTAGGGTTACGGGTTGTCGTAATAATGCTTCTCTATCCTTGATCGATGGCATGCCTCTGTCTTTCAACCATTTCATTGTCAAATTCGGCATCTTATGTGTTGTTTCAACATCAAATTTGGGTTTGTATTATGTGTTGTCCTCCTAAAATTCTAACGCTATCTTTGGACCACTTCTTCCTTGTCGGCGTTGCTCCACGAAGTCTCACACTGCCATAGCATCGAATGTTTTCGGAATAGCCACCATCGCCTTCTCTTGCAATTAAACGCAATATGATTAAACATTACCTTACCCTAAATATTATTATCACATCCTTTGTAAAGTATATTATAATAATATTATTATATACAATATAATAATATTATTATAATAATAACATTTTAGAACATTATAATATAATCATAATAATGTACCTAATATAATTAATGCAATTATATTAGGTAGATAATAGCATATTATTTTCTATCTAAATTTCTTTGTACCTTTTGGATTCTCTTATTGTTTTAGGTAATGTTTTGGTCAGGCCTTGCTTTGTTAAACATATTCCATCACATTAAACAATATGAAGAACATTAAAATCTATTTATCAAAATGGATTTTAATTAATATAGAAGCATTAATGCCTATATTAATTACTCTTTTAAATATCAAATGACCAAAGCAATTAAAATCATTAAAATAAAATGGTAAAACATCACTATTATTATAAGCCAAATATAACCAAAAACCTTTAATACCAAAACATGACAAGTGGGTCCCCAAGAAGTTTGGGGTGATTGTGGAAACTCCACAACAAATGGTGACTCTGCTAGGAAATGATCCTGAGCATTTATGTGTGAACCCAAAAAGAAAATCTGAAAACACACACCAAACCAGGAAGCAACAAGCGTCAACAAATGCATGAATAATGTCAATAGACTCATAAGAACAACAAAATATTAGAATCATGCAATATTATCTCTCTGTGTGTGAAACACTTCACACCTTATTGTTTGTAACTTTTCCGCATTGCATCACCAATTTTACCTGACTAGTATTATTGCAATGAATATGGAGAGCTTTGAGGGTAAACATTTTTATAGCATGGGCAACACATTCTATGGTGGCTTGAGCAAACACCTCAAAAATTTCTAACCATATTAGGATCAAATGTGTGTTATGAGTTCATTGACCAGATCTAGGGCTTGGTTATGAGCCATCATCATCAAGGACCAATGTGTGCAAGTGGACCTTAGAGCTTTGGGGAATTGAATTCTCAGCCAAGGAGTGATGAGAATATAACTCTATCCTTTACTGCTCTCATATTTGACAAAAATAATTAAACCAGTTATGGATGAGGTCATAAGACTAATATATCCTTATGGCAGACATAAATATCAACTTATGATAGTCATGTCACCAGGCATGAGTGTACTCCACTGCTAGTCAAGCGTCTATAGCCCCGGTGGAGGTTAACCCCATAGTCCAGTCTTCTTTGCTTGGATTTTCTCTATATTTTTTTTATTTAAAGAATTTTGGGGATGACTACTCATACTTTTGATGGACAAGTAGTATGATCATTACAATTCAATTTAGAGTTTTGGGGAATCAAATTCTCAACTAAGGTGTGATGAGAATTTGACCCTATCCTTATTAATCTGATTTGTAAATCATGCTAGTGGTGATAACCACTTTTTTATGAGCATAAATATTGTAGTGGTAAAAACCACTATTCATGGACTATGTGTAGGATGGGATAGACCAGAATTATATTTTCGCCTCACATCCCCATCCAAGTATGGTTTCATATTATTTAACCCAAGATGTTGGACATGGAAAGAAATGTGATAGACCCACGACAACTTCGGCAACAGTTTCCAATCCTAATGTCTTCTTAGTGTTATTTGTGCCTTTGATCCCAAGATAATTGGACTTCACTTTCAGTGTTTGGGTTTAGCATATGGAGGTGGATTGGTCATGATGTTTATGTAATAAGAATGTGCCCTTGAGACATGGTTGGATGATATGCAAAATCAAAGACTTCATGCTTCATGAGCTACAAACAATATTCACATTTTCAAGCCTTTTTGCCATATGATTCCAATGTTTCACATCCTTTTAGTCTTGGTTGAAATTCGTATACACATAGGCTGACCTCTTACTCCTACAATAAAATACAAAACTAGACAACCTTGACACACTAAAAACTCCTAAAATCAAAGAAACAAAATAAATAGGAAATAAAACTGACAAGACAAACAATCAAGCAAGCTGATTAGTGTACATATAATACAATGACTCTACCCTTAGGCCTGAAAATAATGCTTTAAATGAAGGCCATTGATGGGTAAGGCCAAATCCTTTCCATCCAAGGTTTTTAATCTAAAACTATTTTCACCTAGGACTTCGGATATTAGATAGGGTCCTAGCCACAAGCAATCAAACTTTTCATGTTCTCATTTTTTCTCATGCATTTTATCCCACAACAAAACTAAATCTGAAACTTTGAAGACCTTAATTTTTGACCGTTTATCAAACCACCTTTTTATTATGTCTTGATGTTTGTTGAAATGATGCATGGCTTCCTCCCTCTTCTCATCAAGATGTATTAATTGGGTTAATTTGGTTTCAAGTTTATTATCAGTCCCAATATAGTCTTTTATAAAATTTAAAGTTTGCAATTTCATATTAGTGGGAAAAATAGGGTTTTTCCCATAGACTAAGTGATAAGGATATGTCCCAATTGACTCCTTTATTCTGGTCCTATCTGCCCAAAGGGTAAATTTTAAATTACTATGCCAATATCTAGGGTTCTTTTCAAGTATTTTTTTGATTATGCATAATAAATTTTTATTTGATGATTCTACCAAATTATTGCCTTGGGGGTAATAATTGGAAGAGAATTTTAGACTCACCTTATTTTCGTATGCCCAATTTGAAAATTCTAAAGAGGGAAAGACAAAACCGTTGTGACTTACTATGGATTTAGGCATTCCAAAATGAGTGACTATATTTTCCTCTAGAAATATAATCACAACCTCGGAGGTGGTATTCTTATTAGGTATAGCCTCTGTCCACCTTGTGCAGCAATCAGTAACAGTGAGGATGAACTTATGGGAATCATACAAGTTAGGATTTATCACCCCAACAAAGTCTAATCCCCATTGTTCAAATGATCTCGTCTCTACCACTGACTACAATGACATTGTTGCATTCCACTCTCTGTTGGCTACCACTTGACATATGTGACATGTTCTTACATGTGCATGTGTGTCTTTATACAAGTGGGGCCAATAATACCCAGCTCTAAGAATCTGGTGTGCTGTTGCGTTTTTTAGCCCATGTCTAGTTCCATACTTACCATGGAATTCTTTGAGTACTTGGGTTGCTTCCTCTTGAGTAATGCAATGAAGGAAAATTCCTTCATGATTCTTCCTATACAACACACCAGATTTAATTAGAAATCTAGTTGATTTTAAATGTAGTGCCCTGCACTGAGTGGAATTCAAATGAGAAGGGCACTTACCATGCAACAAAAAATATACAATATCTACGTACCATTCCTCTATAGTGATATCATTAACCTCATAGTTTTGGCACATTATTGAAGGATCAATTTTTGTGATAGCCTTGACCAAACCTTGTCCACGCACTATCTTCATGGGCTTTATCTCTAAGTCAAATTCTTGAAGGGTGGAAAGCCATTTCCTCATTCTTTCACCTAGCTCACTCTATAAGAACATGGACTTTACTACAGGGTCAGGAACTATAGCAAAAACTTTACTATGCACAATGTAATGCCTAAATTTTTTAATAGTTTTAAATGAGGTATACATTTTCTTATCTAGGATAGAATACCCCAGTTTCACATCCTTCAAAGGGGAAATTAGAAATGCTACAGTATTTTCAATGTTGTCTTCACTTTTTCAAGTTAACACACTTGCAAAAGAATGATCTGAAGCAAATGTGTAAACATAAAATGGTTTAGCATAGTTTGGACTAATGAGAACAGGGGCTTTGGAAATAGCATCCATGATGCTTGTGAAGGCATCCCTATTCTCACTGGTCCACTTTATCAGAACATATTTTTTCAACATATCATTTAGGGGCTTGGCGATATTGGAAAAACTTGAAATGAATTTTCTCACAAAGTTAGTATTACCGAAAAAGGACCTAAGCTCCTTTTTGCTATTAGGATGAGGAATATCCTAGATAGAAGCCATCCGATCTAGGTCTATAGCCATCCCATATTTTGAAATGACATGTCCTAATAGCTTACCCTTTGTTACCAATGCACTTTTTTGGATTTAGGGAAATTCCATGTTCCCTGCACCTTTGGAGCACTTTCCTCAAGTCTCTAACATGATCTTTCCTCTTCTTGGAGAAGATAGGAATATCATCCACATAGAAAATAATGCACTTACCAATGAGCCCCTTGAATGCAAAATCCATGGCTCTTTGGAAAGTGGCTCCAGCATTCAACAAACCAAATGACATCCTCCGGTAGGAAAATGTTCCCCACTTCGTGGTGAAGGCTGTATTCATCCTATCATTTGGATGTATGAGAATTTGATTATATCCTGAGTATCCATCCAATAATGACATCATTTCAGACCCATTTACCTTTTGGAGTATCTCATGAATGATGGGTAATGGGTAATTATCTTTTTGGCAAGCTTTGTTCAGATTTCTAAAATCCATGCACTACCGAATCTCTCCACTCTTCTTCCTAACAGGGACAAGATTAGTCACCCATGTGGAATGCCTAACAGGGAAGATGATTTTGGCTTCCATCAGCCTCTTCACTTCCTTCTCTATCAAGGGCTCTAGGATTGGGTTAACCGTAGGGTTATACATAGTGGTGAATATTCGCCAATTGGGCAACTATTAGGATTTTCAAAATTGAAAATTTGTGAATATGAGGACCCTCGACGTCGGCCCATTCACCTAAAATTTTTAGGACCAATTGTTTCTTAGGGTCAATTCACCACAATATATATCCAAATATAGGCATATTTGTACTTGTTGGAAAGCTCTTTTCAAGCCTGATCTAATGGTGGTGTTTTTATAAAGTTATAAGATGATTTAATATGTCAAAAGTGTCCCCAAAGGTGATCTTACATTTTAGGGTTTCAAATACCCCAAATTTTGGTATTAAGATGCTTGATTTGATTTGCTTAAAATTCTCCATGATTCACCTTGATTTTGATTAGGATTCACCATTTTTTTACAAGTACATTTTGATTCCAACCCTTTATGCATAACCTTGGTTAACTGTTCTTTGCCTCTGTCTAAAAGGCTTAGAATTAGGCTTCAGGGGAATAGTATGCATGATTACATTCTAGTCATAAGTTTTTAGATCTTCATAGCTCCAAGCTATGCAATAAATGTATTCTCCTAAAACCTCAGCTATTGAATCCTTCTCTCATTGTATGCATGCCTTTGCAATGAACACTTCACATGGATCTACTGCACTCCCCAAATTGACTGAATTGCATGATTCCTTGGGGGATGGTATTTTTTTAATTTTTTATTTTGATATCCAATATCAAAAACCTTTTCAAGATAGGCCCTATCACTTGGAATCTCGTTCCATACTTCGGTTATTCCTACTTCTACCTGCCTCCTCTCTTCTTCTTCTATAACTTTATTTTCAAATATACCAAAATTAGTGATAAAACTAAAAATGTGTCTATCACTATCAAATACCTATAAATTTATGACATTGTCTAGTATGGAGGGACAAGGCACTAACTCTATGGAATTTTTTTATATTTTTTATGGTTAGCAAGCGAAAGCATGCTGGCTTCTACGGCTAACGAATCAGCCATTTTATTACTTTTTTTTGAGATGAGGGAAATATTAAAGCATCAAACTCATTAATTAATTCCCTCACTCTGGTTTTATAGAGATTCAACCTCTTGTCTCTACAGGTATATTATTCCTTGACCTATTTGACTACTAACTTTGAGTCTCCCGTTGCCTTAAGGTATTTTACCTTTTCTATTAGGGCCAACTGAAGTCCAAAAATTAGGGCTTCATACTCCACCACATTATTGGTGACTAGGAACTATAATTTATGGGCAGTAACCAAAGGCTTACTACCAGGACATGTGAGCTCTACTCGAGATCCCGCACCTTCTTTTGATTTGCATGCATCAAACTTTAGGGTCCACAACCTCTTATTTTCTTTTGACGTACAATGGTAAATATTATCGTTTTGGTACACTTCGGCTATGTCCTCTATGTCAAAATTGTAAACCTCTAATTATGTTTTAGTAAACTGAATCTCATTGGGTTTATTATACTCTGTAATCATCTCCCTAAGTATGGGCTCTCTGTCTACCCGAATTATGTTTGCAACTCCTCTCCATGGCAACCACATATGGGAGGAATTAGTCACCACATAACCATTGATATTTTTGCTCCAATCCTTGCCCAAAACCATGCCATACTTGGCAGTAATATTTAGCACAAGGATATCCATGTAATGTTGGACTCTAGGCTCTAAGTTGATTTGAACTAGGACCTCTTTTATAACACCTACTACATCCACCATAGATCTATCCAATTGGACAACCTTATTATTCGAATGAACATGCTTAAGTCCTAGATTTTGGCTTATCTCAAGAGGCATGATGTTGGTTGAGGCACCAAAATCAATCGAACAATTGTGTAAATTCTTGCCTGCGATCCTAACAATTATGAGAAAAGGGGGTACCTCTGGTTTCTCTCTCCTCATAGCAAGTTGAGGTTCTACAGATTTAACCTCATGAATTTGACTCATGGAATTCAATATCTTCCCCATGATTTTATCCTGACCCAAAAATTGAGAGACCTCATACATTGAGATATTGGCCTTGGTCCTTTTCATGTCTTCTTCCAAGTCATAAGTGGATGTTCCAGGATTTGACACTTTTGACATTGTCCTAGGTGATTCCAAAAATGGAGGTGGTGGATTCACATAACCTTTTATATCAAGAGGAACTAAAGGGTTGTTTGGGAGAGTAGAGGAGGTTTTGGAATCCTTATAACTCCTAGTAAAATACTTGTGATTAGCTTTCCTAAAATGTCTAGCGGCCTGGGGTTCCAAGGCTTCATCCTCTTTCTATCCTAATACATTCATATCTTCCTCCATATCATCATTTTCTAAACAATGAATGACTTCAAACACCAAAGCGTCTGACTTTCTATGGTAACAGTGATGCATTTCCTCATCACATGACTTTGAATCATCACAATCCCCTAACGCATTAGTCTGATTGACTACCAGATTGGGTACGCGCCCATTGTTAAGTTATGTATTGTACGGTCCTATTATCCTATGGTCGTGGTTTCTATTGGGCATGGTATTTTGGGTAACTTGTTTTTGTAACCAAATTATGGCATTGCCTTCTTTGATGGTCATTCTCTTGAGATATTCTAGCTCAAAACTAGATCCTTGTGGCTGGGACATGACAGCCCTCGATCCACTAAAATTTATGATATTAGCAACCTCTAGATTAGGCACTAAGGTTTGACTCTAGGTGTTTTCGGTCCACCATGGACCCTTGGCCTAAATAGGCACAACCATGGGATATGCATTTGAGGCTTGAGTACTACCCGCCTCAAATCCTGGTAAGGTTATCTAATTAGCAACCATCATTTGTGGAGTGGGTGGAATGGCAACACTAGGGTATGTCAAAAAATATGGAAGCATGGGAGCGCATGGGTATGAATGATGATATGGCAAAGCATTCATCATGGACATCTAAGGTGTCACAAATTGATTCATCATGGCAAATTTATTGTAAGGGCCATATTGCCCTAACATGGGAAATTGAGGCATAGTGCCACCTTGCGGTGTCATTTGTTGCTCAATAGTGATGGCTTCAGCATAGGCTAAGGCCAACATTGTAACTTGAGGATTTATCCTGGTAAACATGGTTGTCATAAGGTCTAAGGCTATGAGGTATAATTGCAATGCCACAACAAAATCTATTGCAAAATGACAAGTTATGTTTGTGTAAAGCTTTTGGAATATGGTATTAAATGTTTTGATAGGTTCATTAGGATACCTCTTGCATGACACGAATTGGTTATACATGATGGTAGGATCTAGAAATGACCTAAATTGATTAACAAAGGTAGCTTCCAACTGGGCCCAAGATGTAATGGACCTTGCAGGCCTGTACCATTCATGAGCCATTTGGTCAAAGCTATTAGGGAAGAGTCGATAGGCAACGTCTTCATGACTGGATCCCTACCTAATCATATGGTCCTTGTAAATTTGAACGTGCTCTTCAGCTTAAATGGTACCATAATGGAGAAAATTAGGGATAGACATCTCAAGGTGCCTAGGTATGTCATGGACATCCCCAGGTATACTTAACAGATAACTTTGGGTACCAAACCAGGGAACTGGTTGTTGCTGCTGCTATTGTTGGGCCATATTAACCAAAGGTAATGACCCTACTAAAGCATTTTACATACTTGAGATGATGGAGATGGATAAAATTGATGTAGCTCTTACAGTGGAACTAATGGATGCACACCCACTAAAGGTATTCAGATTTAGAGGTATGAGAGCTAGCCTTTCCAAATATTGGCAAAGCGTATCTAAACCTAATGTATCAAAAGGCTTTAAAAATATTGTGTATCTCGGTTTCCTAGGTTTGGGAGAAAGACTTTGAAAAATAGTTTCCTTAGTGGTTTTAGACCTAGTAGTAATGCGTCTAGGTGGGTCCAGCTTGGGAAACTTAAATCTATTCTATTAAGGATTCTCACAAACTAGTCAAGAGTAACATGTTGCACCTGCAAACACAATACTATTGAATCAAAACTAACCATGTTAGCATTAGCAAAAAACTAAATCACAAAGAATAAAAGAAGGCCCTCATTCTAGCACCAAATATGTTGATTGTATATTTTTCCCAATTGCGAAATACCACCACATGTAGAGTATTGAATAGAAAACTCTCTCTTGAAAAGAAACCAAATGACAAACATTCAACTTCTCCAAGGTTCTGGTAAAATATCTAAAATATTACAATAATTCCAAAAATAATTCAATAATGCATGTGACCATAAACAAGGGGCATTTGCTAGTTCTAAACAATGCTTAGTGATTGAAAGATCTAACTAAAAAGTAAATGTAAAATAAAAGCAGTTATTTTTAGGGTTTTTTAAATTGGTGCTACCCTGAATCCCTATTAGTAAAGTATTTTATCTTCATTTAAAAGGTTTCAAATGACAAAATGTAGAATTGTCCACCTCATTTTAATGCCCCTACCTTTAAGATGAAGTAAATTTTAGATAGTGGGTTCATTTTATCTTCCTTATGTTGATGCCACTACCCTAATAGTGGTTAGTAGAAGTTAGCATGTTAGCAATGTTAGCAAAGTTAGCTTTCATTTCTTATAGTAACTTAATGTGAAATCGTAGGTTAGTATCCCTCCTAAAAGATGTGTTTTATTTGAAAGTTTAGATTAATGAATTTTTTGAGGTGCAAAAATTCTAGAAAATGACCAAAATGGAAACAACTTGAAATCTTAACAATTATGGAAATGGACTAGAATAGAAATGAAACTAAAAAGAAATTAGCAAAATTCTAGAAAAGGACTAGAATGGAAATAAAAGAAAATAAAATTCTAGATGGACCAGAATGGAACTATTGAGTGCTTGAAATAAAATGAACTTAAATAAATAAATAAATAAATAAAAATACAAATTTGGTTAGCTAAAAAAGTCAAATTCTGAATTAGTTTAGCAAGCTCCTCCCTACAAAATCCTAAGTTATAAGGTAATCATAAAACAACCTTAATTAATAGACCTGCAACATAAGCACAATACAATTAAATCAAGTGCGATACTCAAAGGAAACATAGATAAACTGCATCATCTTGACGTTCGCCTATTGCAACCCATTTCATGGCATAAGACAATGACTAGAAGTCACTAAAATACAGAAATGAAAAGACTAAAAACGTTAGTTTTATGATCAAAACCCTCCTTTTGATTTTGCTCACAAAAGTTTGCTACTCTTTCAAAATTTGAAAAAATACTCTTTCTTATTGCTTTTTAGAATGTTACATCATTTCCAGTCCCCCCTAAAAAGGTAGGATAGCAAGGTATAAATAATGCTTGGAAGTCCTTCCGCTTCAGCTTCTTTCACAATAAAAATAATGAATGGATATAAGAAAATAATCCATCATCATTTTCTGTGATTTAACACATTAAAAATAACACTTCTAAACAATTTTTTTTAAACAATAATAAAAGCAAAAAAAACATAGCCTTACATGACTCCTTATGTCTCCCCTTTCTCTTATCACATAAAAATTCTACCCAATAACACCCCTTTGCATCCATCAAAAAACGAATGACAAAAATATTTAACTATACCTTATAACCCCTACGATTTTAAACCTCCTTTAAAACATTGAATGTAATCAAACCACATTCACATAGATTAAAACAAGGCACGACAATCTTACTTAGTGAAATTTTGATGTTGCTCTTTGAAACCTAGACCTGATGGTATCTTTCCAAAGCCATACCAACGTGCCTAAGGACTGGGATGGCATCCTCCATCCTATGCACTTTGATTTCCATATAATCAAACAATATCGTCATGCTACCTACACAACCATAACACTGTTCAACTTACGTTGTCATGGTGCTAACATCGATGTAGCCATGGCACTGTAGAACATGTCACCATGATGCTATGATCAACACAACCATGGCACTATCAAACACGTTGCCATGGTTCTACAATCGATGCAACCATTGTGCTATCAAACACATCGCCATGGTGTTGCCATTATGCTATCGAGTTACTTACTCTCACACTCACGTTGCGCAACATAAATAACAAAAACTCTCCATGCTATCGAGGTAGGCATTTATCTCCATCGATTAGGGTTATGGGTTTCCTTAATAATGCTTCTCTGTCCTTGCTCGACGACATGCCTCTATATTTCAACAATTTCACTGTCAAATTCGAAATCTTACGTGTTGTTTCAACATCAAATTTGGGTTTGCCTTATGTGTTGTCCTCCTAAAACCCTAACGATGTCTTTGGATCACTTCTTCCTTGTCGGCGTTGCTCCACGAAGTCTCACACTACCATAGCATCGAACATTTTTGAAATAGCCACCATCGCCTTATCCTACAATTAAACACAATATGATTAAACATTACCTTACCCTAATTATTATTATCACATCCTTTGTAAAGTATATTATAATATTATTATATACAATATAATAATATTATTATAATAATAACATTTTAGAACATTATAATATAATCATAATAATGTACCTAATATAATTAATGCAATCATATTAGGTAGATAAGATCATATTATTTTCTATCTCAATTTCTTTGTACCTTTTGCATTCTCTTATTGTTTTAGGTAATGTTTTGGTCAGACCTTGCTTTGTTAAACACATTCCATCACATTAGACAATATGAAGAACATTAAAATCTATTTATCAAAATGGATTTTAATTAATCTAGAAGCATTAATACCTAGATTAATTAATCATTTAAATATCAAATAACCAAAGAAATTAAAATCATTAAAATAAAACGGTAAAACATCACTATTCTTATAAGCCAAAGAAAAGCAAAAATATTTAATACCAAAACATGACAAGTGGGTTCCCAAGAAGTTTGGGGTGGTTGTGGAAACTCCACAACACTAATATTTATGATGCTTTTTAGAAATAAGTAATTCATACAACTATTTATATCATCAATAGAGTTGAAGTAAGATTAAATCACCACAAAATCCCTTATGAGCTTTGGAAGGGAAGACCAACTACTGTGAAGTATTTCAAAACATTTAGAAGTAAATGCTACATTAGAAGAGAAGAGAAAATTTTGGGTAAGTTTGATTCCAGGTGTGATGGGGTATCTTAGTTATTCCACTAAGATCAAAGTCTATAGATGCTACAGTAAAAGATGACATACAATTGTAGAAAGTGCAAATGTAAGAGTTAATGAAGAAATAGATCTAAGAGAACCAACTCAAGAGATTGTATATCAAGAAGGATAAAGTTGCAAAGAAGAAGAAGGTGATGAAACTGATGAAGATGAGACACAAAGGGCACCACCTAAGACACAATCCAGGTATGTGCTATTGGAAATATTGAGTACATTGGTTGTCATTGATGTCAAATGTGAAATGATTGAGAATTACCTTCAAGATTGAAATATTAAAGTGCCAGGAAAATATATTCAATGGATATATGAAGCAGAAATATGTTGATTATAGAAATTGAAATGGTTATCAAGGAAATATACATCTCCAAGTTATTTTTACTAAGAAAAATATTATAATAACTAAATGAAAATATAAATATTACAAATGAGGAAAAAGTTTCAAACGTTTCAAATATATTAACATTATAATATTTTAATATTATAATGCAAAGGTTTCAAAGTTAAAATAAGCATCAAAGGAAAAAATATTCAAATTTATTTGAAGTGCCAATGCCAATGCATGAAGGGGAAAGCATATTTAAAGGGGAAAAATTAGTTTATTTGCCTAAGGTTGAGACCAAGCAAAAATCATGAGATCCGCTCGATTGTTCGATTCGTTGAGGGTAGAGTAGAAGGAAAGGATAGGTGCACAATTTCTAAAGAAGAATCTAAAAGTCAAAAAGGGAAGCAACAAGTTTGAAGTTTCATCTAGGTGGCTATACCAGATGGTAGGGAGGCCCTGCACTAGGTCACTAGCAAAGAGGTCTCAAGTTCGAAGCATGATAGGGACTATTTTTCTGAAGTTATGGTCAAGAAAGATATCGCATTATGTGGTAGTTGAAATAGGAGTGTGTGCATTTTGGTTGTTGTGTGGGCAGCTAGCACACATAGTTTTCTAGCTTATGCTAAGACATGGACCAACTAGAGGTGGTAGGTTTGGATTACGGTGACAACGTTAGCAAAGGTACAAAGTTTTGAATTAAATTTTTTGAATGTCTAAGGTTTACGCTTTAAGTATTGGCATTAGGGGAGACATAAGGTTTGATTTTTACATAAATGATTGGGGTCAACATATAAAATTATAAATTATATTTCTGTGTGCATTATGAGACAGTGAGTGCATTGAAAATTATTATTCTTACTATGAGGTATAAGGTGTATGAATTTTATTAAAAATTTTAAATTTGTGCCTTGGGTCATTAATTGTGTTTGTTAGCGTAGCTATATTTCATTACATTATTTGGCTAGTTTGTTATTTATTATTTAGCATGTTGTTTTAACAACTTCTAATATTGCTAGTTAGCTCCATAACTAATGGGCTAATATAAGCTCTATGTATGTTATTTATTTCATAAATTATAATTGGAATCAGTTCGCTTTGTCATCATGGTATCAGAGCAAGGATGCTCCAAGCTTGATTGTTTCCTAAGAGGTACCATTTGATTTGCACTATAGATCAAAATTATGAGGAGGCATCATCCTAGCACACTTCCCAAGTCAAATATGACTTTGTCATACCTTGACCCTACTGGTGGGATCTAGCCACTGATGTGTGAGACCTGTCACACCTAATAGACTCACACCACCAGATGACTCTAACACAGGGGCACATTGAGACCTAACAATCACCAAAAGCAAACACAACCATTGGAGAGAGGACCAACTGGATGGTCAATAGACCGTGCTACTTGGACACACAGTGATGGATGACTCAAGATACAACAGAGGTGATCGACGGTGCATCTAGAATAAACACCTAGGACCTAGGTTAGACAATGGCGACTCGACCCTGGTGATGTGATTGGCTACCTGACGATGGGAGACTTGAATCTAACCTAAGATAGATGACCAAATAGTATGACATCGCAGATAGACAGGATGAGAACATATGGTGTGAGCAAAAAGAGCCAATAGAGAAGAGACCACCCACAGGTGGTCGATATTCTATGTGACAATTTGTAATTTTAAATTGCTCCATTTGATAGTGTTCCCCATGTGGGATATTGATTTTTGTTTTTTTTTTTTAAATATTGTCAATTGCCACCGTGGAGGATAGCAAGTTACATATGCTACAATGATATTTTATTTTATCATAGATATCATCAACAAAAGGAGGGCGACACGATCACGCTGTGACATTGTGGATCCAAAAAATCATCTACATAGTTTGTTTTCTGAGATGGCATACTTTGAGTCTTATGTGAGCCGATGTAGAAGCATCGCCTGGAGAATCAATTTACATGAGTGATACAACGATCAGGGGACACAAAAATAGTTGCAATGTGATGAAGCTGGCCCGAGAGCGCATCGCTACTTCATGAAAAGAACCTTGATGAGGCGATCAAAATAGGCTCAAGTGGAGAAGGCTACTTTAGCCTTGTCACTGTGTGTGTCACGCCCAAGTAGAACAATTTTGATTGTCGACATCAGACATGCACAATGAATCACATAATATTTGTAGAAAATATTGCCCAATGTGTGTATACTATGGGAGAATCTCTAAAATACGTAAAATCTTTGTTGTGACCACTTGTTGAAGCTTCATGTTTGTGTGGAGATAAAGTAGTAGCCACCCGTCGGAGAGGAGAAATGACGCCCTACTATGAGTTGAGTATCTATCACTTGAAGCATTTGGTGGGCTACACTAGCAACTGTGAGTTGGGGATCTAGCAAGTGGAGAATTGTCACCACTGCAGCGGAGTGCCACAGTTGAGAGAAGCACTGCCGCTCGAGTAGATTCTACCTCATTCGATAAAGGGAAGGTGTCTTCCATTCCCTTTCGGATCAGCCTGCTATCCCAGTTGGTCGAGGAGCCAGTGATACGGAAGGAGTGGTCGGGGGTTCAACACCTGCCAACCCTCACAAACAAAGGTAAAAAAATAAAAATTTTGTTTGATTAATTTATTTTCTAAATGATTTAAAACTTAGGTTATTTAATTGTTTTTTTTCAAATTAATTTTTTTTCCTTTGAAAATTTTATTTTTCAAACTTAAAATTACAAACCTTTGAAGAAAACCACACATTTTTTTCTACAAAATTCAGGGGGGATAGAGATTATTTTTCATTTTTTGAAAAAGGTAAATTGGCAAAATTGTAAAGGTTCATTTTTGATAGTGCCCGACACCTATGGGTTTATTTCTGTGGGAACTTTTCTAATGTATGTAGCATTTTCATTTCTTTATGCCCTACTTCATTAAAGTTAAAAATCAAAATCACTTCCTAAGTCCCAAGAATAAATAAAACCCATTTGTGCAATTCATTTTGCACTACAGCGTTCAATATCTGTGATGCCTCTGGTCTGTACTTATAGGTAATGTTTTTGTGATTGGGCTACTGCATATGCTACCTAATATAGCTACCAAAATGACATTTGAGCTTGTTCTCTATCAATCATCGAGGAGGAATAAGTACGCCAGTTTGCATTTTTTACTCCATCCACTACCCCAATTGCTCTTGTGTTTAGGCATAAATCCTGAAGAAATTTTTGATATCCGAAGTGTTTAGGGGATGTTATGCCCCATGCATCAATATTTATGACTTTCTATGGTAGGTGCCACCAATGAGATGATTTCCTTTGAGTATTGCCTAAGTTCCACGTATCGTATGATCTCTAAAAATTACCTATAGTCTCTCTCATGTAAGGGCGGGTGTTTTTATGATATTTTAAAATACCTATAGTCTCCCTCACATTAGGGCAGGTATTTTATACAATATAATGACTTGGAAAAAGGTATATAGAAAGAGGGACCATTTGGTGTTATAAGGAACCCTCACTATGGCTGCAAAGTTAATGACTGATGCTCATCAGTTATTGAAAGGTCCTAATTACACACCATAGAAAACAATATGGAGGCTGTCCTTGTCATGGAATACTTATGGGATGTTTTTTTTGGAGCAACAACAAGACCTTCACCAGCAACTGGATCAACAGTAGCTATAGCTCAAACTATCGATCAGATTGTATTTGACAAGAAATACAGTAGAGCAAGGGTGCTCATATTGCTTGTTGTTTTAGATGAAGTTCAAACTCACATAGTTGAAAAAGAACATGGTAAATAGGCATGGGATGCCCTTCAAATCATTTATGAAGGAAAGAATGATTCCACCATTATTTACCTTCAATATCAACTTCACAGTTTGAGTATGAAGTAGGGTGAGATAGTTGAACTCTTTCTTTATAGAGTGTTTGAGTTGAAAGTAAAATTGAGTTCTTTGGGAGAAACTATAGATGATAAGCTCCTTACTTAAGTAGTATTGAGGGCTTTACCTGATTCTTACAGGGTGTTGATCACCTCACTTTAGGTGTCACAAAGAAAAGTTACCTTTGTTGAGTTGGTAAATTTGCTTCAAGAAGAGGAGGCACGCAAAATTTAGAGATATTATTCTTCTAATACAACCCTATACTCCAACGTGAAGGATTCAAATAAGAAATGTAATTTTCATAAAGGAAGGAATTCTCAAAAATATTAAAAAGGAAAAAAACCTCAACAAACGAAGAGATATTACAAAATCTATAACAAAGACAATCATGATATAAACAAATGTTGGCACAAGAATAAGAAACCTAAAAATAAAATCCAGAACAAACCACAAAATAAGAACAAGTAACCCAAGGTGAATGTTGTTGAATAATATGACTCAGATGCTGAGTGGGCACACAAGATGCTCATGACTACCACAACCTCCAAGCAAAAGGATCCTGTATGGTATGTTGATTATGGTGCTAGTAAGCATATTACTGGTGATAAATCATGGTTTGAATCATTTGAGGCCAAATAGGGCAAACCTATCATTATTTATGATGAAAAAACCTACAAGGTTTAGGGAGAAGGTACATTTTTAGTCACTCTTCATGATGGTAAGTGTCATATTGACAAAGTCCTCTATGTTCTAGGATTTATGAACAATTTGTTGTCTGTCACACAAATTTTGGATAAGGATATGGTTGTAAAATTTTGAGTTGAGGGTGGCAAGAACTGTTGTTCTATTAACCAGAGGGGTAAGAGCATTGCAACCGCTTCATATAAGCATGGTTTATTTGCCTTAGATGCTATATCTACTCCCCATGTTGCCATAACAGTCTCTACAATGGAGGAAACTTCCCTATGGCACAAGAGATATGGGCATATTAGTTCTGTCTACTTACTTGAGGTAAGTAAGTATGATATGGTAAAGGGTATTCCTTCCCTTTCTTCCATATTGCCAGTGTGCTCTGATTGTTTGGCAGGAAAGCAACATAGAGTACCTTTTGAGCAGAGCTCTACAAAAGCAAAGAAACATTTGGAGTTGGTTCACACTGATCTGTGCGGTCCTTTCACACCCATCAGTTGTGGGGGAAAGAGGTATTTTTAGTTGTTTGTGGATGATTACTCATGAAATATGTGGGTGTTATTTCTTAATCTAAAATATGAAGCCTTTAGTTTCTTCTAGCAATTTAAGAAATCTATTGAAAAGGAGTCAGGGACTTCTATAAAGATCCTTCACTCAGATCAAGGGGGGGAGTTTACATCTAAAGAGTTTTCTATATTCTTGAATGCACATGGGATCACGAGACAGTTAACTACTGCTTATACTCCTCAGAAAAATGGATTTGTTGAGAGGAGGAACTGTTCTATCATGGAAATGGTTCGTTGCATGTTCACAGGAGCTAGTCTTGAGCAATAATATTGGGCAGAAGTTGTCACCATAGTAGTATATCTATTTAATAGAGCACCCAAAAATGCACTAAAAGGAATGAATCCACAGGAAGCATGGAGTGGTCAAATACCCTCCATATCTCATCTTTGCATTTTTGGATGTAAAGCTTTCATGCACATACCAAAAGAGAAAAGGAAGAAGCTTGATGAGAAGTCATTGACGTGTATTATTCTTGGCTATGATGAGCACTCTAAGGTTTATCATTTATTGATCCTTTGACCAAAAATATTCATGTCAGTAGAGATATTATTTTTTGATGAGGCTTTCACATCACAAAGCACATATAATGTATACCTAGATCTTGTGGAATACAAAGTTGAGAAGTCCCCTTCATCACCAAAGACTAGAGGTACTTCTACTTCTGCATCTTCTTCATCATCATAGAAGAAGAATCCAAAATGGTATACAAGTACAATCAGAGAATCCAAGTTATCCACTCCACCAGATTTGACTTTAGATAGACCTCGTACTCGTAGCATGGCTCGACAGGAGAGAACAGTAGTAGTGATTACTGAGGTTGATGATATTTGTCAATATTTTGAGGAAATTTCTATAGATCCAGAGAGAGAAACAAAGGATATAGATATAGATGATGATAGGATTTTTATGTCTTCAATGAATGAACATGAACCTGTTTTTGTGCAAGAAGCTCTTAGTGAGCCACAATGGAAGGCTGCTATGGATGCTGCGTATAAGTCTCTGAAAAAGAACAAAATTTGGGATCCTATTGATCTACCACATGAAAAGAAGCCCATTAGCTACAAATGGGTGTACAAAGTCAAGTACAAGGTAGATGAGACAATTGATAAGCATAAGGCTTGTCTTGTTGTAAATGGTTATGTGCAAAAGGAAGGCATTGACTACGAGGAAAATTTTGCACCTACTACTCGGATGACCACTATGGCAACACAGTATGGGTGGAAAGTTTACTAGATGGATTTCAAGAGTGCTTTTTTCAATGGTGATCTCTAAGAGGAAGTCTACATGACTCAACTAGAAGGATTTGAATTGGAAGGCCAAGAACAGAAAGTGTGCAAGTTGGTCAAATCCTTATATGGTTTAAAACAATCTCCTCGAGCTTGGTATATAAAAATGGATAATCACATCCTACAACATGGATTTAAGATATGTCCGTCATATGCAAACCTCTATTTCAAGAAACAAGGTTATGAAATAGTGTTGTTTTTACTCTATGTTGATGATCTGCTCATTACAGGGAGTTCAAAAACTATGATCTCTACTGTCAAAAGAGACATGTGTAAATATTTTGAGATTATAAATATCAGACTTCTCTATTATTGTCTTGGTCTGGAAGTGAGCCTGAAAGAGCACTACATCAAAGTGACTCAAAAAAAGTATGCCAAGATACTATTAGAAAAATATCGCATGGCCTATTGCAAAACATTGTCAACTTTGATGGAATCAAGGCTTCAGTTATCACAATATGATGATTTACCTCAGGTAGATCTCTCTATAGAAAAATTATTAGGAGTCTCATATATCTGACCAAAACTAGGCCAGATATCGTGTTTGCTATGAACCTAAGACTACTCACTGGAAAGTAACAAAACATGTTCTTCACTATGTCTGTTGAACAATGGAATATGGCCTGAATACAAGAGGAATGACAAATTCTTCTTGCAAGGATACACAGACTCTGACTATATCGGGTCATATTATGATCAAAAATCAACTTCAGGATATATATTTCATCTTGGATTCGGTCCTGTCTCTTGTCACAATAAGAAGTAACAGGTGGTTGGTATATCATATATAGAGACAGAGTATCATGCCGCATGTGAAGCTGTGTGTGAAGTGATATGGTTGCATCCCATTCTGACAAGTATGGGTCATCCATCAAAATCTCCAGTACACTTGTTCTGCGACAACAAGGGTGTTTTGAACCTTGTTAATAATCTAGTGCATCATGAGAAAACCAAGCATATTAACACACAATGTCACTTCATTCGAGACGAAGTTCCAAGGCACCGAATTCAGCTTCAGTACATTCCCACCGATGCTCAAGTTGTAGATATTTTCACTAAGGCACTTGCATGTGTTAAATTTGAGTTGTTTCATAGCTCTCTATGTACTGCAAAATAATGTAATAAAGGGGGGATGTTAGCATAGCTATATTTCATCACATTATTAGGCTAGTTTGTTATTTATTATTTAGCATGTTGTTTCAACAACTTCTAATATCGCTAGTTAGCTCCGTAACTAACGGGCTAATCTAAGCTCTATGTATGTTATTTATTTCATCAATTACAATTGAAATCAGTTCGCTTTGTCATCAGTGTTGGTAATTATTTTATGAAAGTAAGGAGGATAAGTTGTATATGCATGATTTAAATGTTGTAATTTTTGCTTTGAATTATTGATTGCTATAAGAAACTTTGTGTTGTGGTGAAAATTATCTCTTGCAAAAGTAGGAGTTATAGGTGTTATTATGGTTTGATTTTTGGTTGTAATTTTTGTATGGTGAAAAGAACGTTTGAGGGGTTTTGATAATTTTTAATGCCCTATCTTTTAAGAATAAAAAGAGAGTCATTGATCATAATTTTCAAATTCCATTATGCACATTGTTTTGAGAAGAAATTTAATGTGGGTGATTTGAAAGAGATATCTAATAACCACTTTTGAAGTGGCACTTTGAAAGGGAGATTATTTTGAGGTAGGTTTTTGAGTGCACACCTTCATCAAAGCAAGTTAAGAGGTATGGTGATATTATTCTTTCTTAAAGGTTTTTGGTTGAGAAAATATTTTTGAACCATAAGGTGGCAAAATAAATATTATATATGATCATTGTTAGAAATATATGTGCTAGGGTTTGGGAACAAGTTGTACTTCATTGTTGAATGAGACTAGAAACACACGTGCTAGAGCTTGGGAATAAATAATGCTTCATTATTTGAATGAATTTGTGAAACAATCTATGCATTGGGCTTTAGTGATATTTAAAAAGAACATATTGTGAAATTGTATTGCATATCATTTTATGTGTTCTTGAACAAGAATTTTGGGTAGAATATGTCTGAAGTACTTTGATCAAAGCATGGGTCATGAGCAATATTTGAGTATGTGTTAGAGCAGTTTTGAGCATGTGTTAGAGCAGATTTGAGTAGAGATAAGTGATCATATTTGATAAATTCTTTGGATAAGACTTAAAATAGAGTTGAGACATATTTGTGCATGTAATGTGTGCAGGTTTGGGGTAGATTTGAGAAATATTTGTGCATGTAATGTGCAGAAATTTGAGGTAGAGTTGAGACAAATTTATGCATGTAATGTGTGCAAATTTGGGACAAAGTTGAGACAAATTTATCCATGTAATGTGTGTATATTTTGGGTAGAGTTGAGACAGATTTATGCATGTAATGTGTGTAGTTTTGGTACAGATCTAAGATAAATTTATGCATGTAATGTGTGCATATTTGGGGCAGAGTTGAGATAGATTTGAGGTAGATTTGAGAGTAGATCTATGAGCAAACCTAAGTAAGTATCATGAGTAGGCTTGGAGTAGAGTTAAGCAGAGGTGTGTACTAGCTTTGGAGGTGACCAAATAATAGATGAGAGGTGTTTCCTATGGATAGATTCCATGAAATAGAGTAAATAGGAGAAGTGTCTCATGTGGATAGAGTTCCATGAACCAGAGCAAAGAAGAGGTGTCTCCTATAGATAGAGTTCCATGAACCAAAGCAAAGGAGAGGTGTCTCCTATGGATAGAGTTACACAAACCAAACCAGTAAGGGGATATATTTCTCCTATGGATAAAGTTCCATGAACTAGAGTTAAGGGGATAGAGTTCTCCTATGGATAGAGGTCCACAAAATTGAGCATATGGGATTGATATCTCCTTTGGACAATGATCCATAGATATTGTAATAGGGAATTGGTTCCCAAGAGATTTGTTGAGAAAATTTAGAAGAAATATTTTCTCCATGGGCATAACCCACATTGGGTGAACCACATTAAATTTTTTTCTCTCATGTGTGTGATTATTTGTGCATTATCTTTTAATTTTATTGATGATATTGGTTAATACTACTATAAAAATATATTACAATTGATAACATTGGATAATATTTTTTGGGAAAGAAAAGTAAAAGTTTATCTTATATTATTCACCCCTCTCTCAATATAATCCTGTTTTCTTCATGTGCAAAAGAATAATCCAAGATAACTAATTATTGGGAATCTAGATGAGAGACAAACAATGAGGAAGATAATAGGAATAGGTGAACATGTAAAATTTTCTTCGCTATCTAAAATTGAGCCCAAGGATTTCAATGAAGCAAGTGAAGATAAATATTGTATTAAGGCAATGGAAGAAGAATTAGACCAAATAGAAAATAGTTAGACTTGGGAATTTGTCCCATGTCCTAAATACAAGAATGTAATTGGCACCAAATGGGTCTATAGAAAAAATTTGAGTGAATATGGTCATGTTGTCAGAAACAAAGCAATACTTGTGTGCAAATGCTATGCACAAGTTGAGGGGATTGAATTTGAAGAGACATTTTCTCTTGTTGCATGTATTGAAGCCATAAGAATGCTCCTGGCTTTCTCAAGTTTTAGAAACTTCAAGGTGTATCAAATGGATGTAAAATATGCATTTCTCAATGGTTACTTAGAGGAAGAGGTCAACATTGAGCAACCATATGGTTTCAACCTAATAGATAAGCTAGACTACCTATGTAAATTAAAGAAGGTTCTCTATGGACTAAAGAAAACCCCTGGGGCTTGGTACTTAAGGTTGTATAAGTATCTCCAAGAACAGGGTTTCAGAAAAGGTATAGCTAATAGCAATCTATACATAAAAAATGAAGGAAATGAATTGTTTATTGTAGTGGTATATGTGGATGATATCATTTTTTGAGGCAGTAATGATAAGATGTGCTAGAAATTTACAAAGAGTATGCAAAATGAATTTGAGATGTCAATGCTTGGCGAGTTATCTTTCTTCCTTGGTTTACAAATTTCACAATCAAACTAAGTTTTTTTTCTCTCACATCAAGTATCAAGATGTAAGTTAAGTAAATATGATGAGTCTCTTAAGGTATATCAAACATTGTATAGATCCATGATTGGAATTTTACTACATGTCGCAGCTACAAGACTAGATATAATGCAGGCAATCAAATTGATAGTAAAATTTTTAAGCTTCTCCAAAAGAAACACATGTATATGCAATAAAGATAATCTTTAAGTATTTGAAATGAACTATGAGTTTTGGATTGTAGTACCCCAAATGCAATAATTTCACAGTCACTACAGATGCAGATGTAGATTGGGTTGGCATTATTGATGATAGAAAAAACACAAGTTGAGAAGCATTATTTATTAGATATTGTTTAGTCTCTTGGATAAGTAATAAATAAGCATTAGTATCCTTATCCACTGTAAATGCAGAGTACATTGCAGAATTTGCTTGTTGTACATAGGCTTTATGGATGAAGCAAACTTTAAGTGATTTTAAAATAGAGCATGATCATCCTATCTCCATACCGTGTGATAATACAAGTGCTATTAATATTTCAAAGAATCTAGTTATGCATTCAAGGACTAAGCACATTCCAATAAAATATAAATTTTTGAGAGAGCAAGTGACTGATTAACAAGTAAAATTGGAAGACATTGGTACAAAGGAACATATTGCTGATATTTTTACCAAGCCACTTCCAAAGGAAACTTTTGAGTATCTCAAAGGAAAATTGAGAGTAATTTCACTCTCATATAAAAATTGATCACCTCAAGTAAAGGAGGTTGTGAGGGGGTGATGCTAAGTGTCTTATTTTTAGCCTCAAGAAGCCCTTTTCCATTGATGTCAAAGGGGAGAATTCAGTGAGGGGGAGCAACTTTTTAGGTGGATCATATTTGGAAACTAGTTGCAATAGAAGAATATTTTTGTATGGTTGCCATCAATTACAAAGGGAGAGAATGTTGAGAGTATTGAGTTGTCATTGATGTCAAAGGGTGCATGGCATTCAAGGCAGAAATATTCTTCAATGATGAGAAATTTACAAGATTGGACAAAGAAAATAATGGATAATTATTCAATGCAAGGTATATCTCAAAGTAAAGGGTTATAATATTTAAATATTATATTTTGTCCAACCTTCTATTTATAATATTTAAATATTATATTTAAATATTATAAATAGAAGGCTGGACAAAATATTTAATTAAAGGATTGAGACAAAAAGGTTTAAAGTCTTGGGACAAAAAAATTTAAAAATAATGCCACAGGTTTATAATGATAAGGACAAAGGTTGGGACATAACTTTGAAATATTTAAATCAAAGGATTTAAATATTTAAGGTTTTAAAAGATAATGATATAATATTTAATTTAAATATTATCTCCCAAATATTCTTGAAAAGGAAAAAGGCACCATTGGAAGCATATAAATATATGGTTTTATTTCACCTTTGAAATTGAAGAGAATCGAATATGTTATTTTCATGGTGAATGTGAATGGCAGAAAAAGAGGGAGGAGCGAAAGTTTTGATGAGCATAAAGAAAAGGATAAATATTTTGTGAGTGCCTTCTAGTTTCGCCTGATAGGGTAGCCTAGCCGGTTCCTTGGCTTGTGTGGAAGCCCTATTGTGTAAGATATTGGAGGGTCAAAACCTTTCGATGCCATTTTTATATGTATGTTGAGTTTTGAATGAGTATAGGAGATAATTTTAAATATTTTGGTCACCCCTTTTGTTTCACCAATCGTGGTAGCGCAACTAGTTATAAGTTCTTAGGAAAGAGTTCGCATTCTTGAGGTTAGTGGTTCAATTTGCGATGGTGCAAAGATATTTAAATTTTGTTTTATTAATTTTTATTAAGGATAAATAAGGGCTAAGGTACAAATTTAATGTTATAATGTTTGCATATATTGAAAAGGAGAAATAAGGTTTTGTGGTGTTAGTGTAAGGTGTCATTCTAAAAAATAATATAAGTGTTGTGATTTCTAAAATTAAATAATAGGATAAATAAGGATTGAGATGTTAACATAAAGTTTTTATTTCTATTAAAATAATATATAAGGATTTTGTTGATTAATATTGCAAGATTGAGCAGAGTTGTGAGCAATATTGAGTAGAATTATAAGCAAGTTTGAGCAGGTTTTATGAGAAGATTTGAGTAGAGTTGTAAGCAGAGTTGACCAAGTTTTGTAAGCAAATTTGAGTAGAATTATGAACAGGTTTTGGAGTAGATTAGAGAAGAGGAGTTTTATGTCTCCTGTGGATTGAGGTCCACAAACCATAGCAAAGAGTATTGGTGTCTCTTGTGGATTGGGGTCCACAAACATTGTAATAGGGAATTGGGTTGGTTCCTATAATTGTTTTTGAGAAAATTTATAAGAAATATATCTTCGTGTATGTAGCCCGCATTGAATTAACCATGTTAAATCTGCCTCTCTTATGTGTGTGGTGATTTGTGCATTGTTTCTTTATTGAAATTTATAATATTGGATGATATTGCTTTGGAAAGAAAAGTAAAAGTTTTATCTTATACTGTTCATCACCCTTCTCAGTATAAGCTTGTGTTCTTCATTTGGTATCAGATCAAGTTCCTTCATGGAAGTCTACCAACTTGAAGGAAGATATTAAGAACACACATGACCACTAAGATGAAATAATATTCCCCTATAGTTGAAATCAAAGAGAGAGATACAAAAAATGGAGAAGAAGCCATGGTTGACATGAAAGAGGAACTTATTGCTACTCTTGGAGAATTGAAAAGAGTTAGAAAGAAGAATTCAAGTTTGAAAGCTCAAGTTCAAGAGGATGAGGAAACAAATACAAAGCTTCTACAAGATCTCATAGACTTAAAAGTGAAGGTTGAAGAGGCAAAGAGAATTGAAGAAGTTATGGTTGAGAAATTAAAAGTAAAAGAGTTAGAATGTGAAAAATTTGAATATGAAGTTGTCTCTTTGAGAAAGAAAGTTGAAAAGTCTAAGGATAATTTACAACAAAATATAAGGTTAGAAAAACATAAAGAGGATTCAAGCTCAAAATGAACTAAGACATCAAAGAAATTAAGAAAAGAAGAGCCCATGACCTATGCTGATGCATTGAAATTCAAAAACATCAAGGAGGAAGAAAACATAGAATCATCATGGACAAAATTCAATCACAAAAATAGCAATGAAAGAACCATGCAACCATATCATCCAAGGTAATCTAATAGGTTTAAATATTTCTTCCATGGTTATTGTTTTTCATTTAACAAATATGGTCATAAAGTTGTATATTGCATGGTCCATGTGAAAAGTGATGTTGATAGAAATTTTAATTAATTTGATTCTCTCATGGATACCAATATTATCTATTAAAAATGTGATAATTTTGGTTACAAAGCTAAATTATGTAAAATAGTGTTTCCAAAACTTCCTAAATCAAACAAGAAGGAGGAAGGTAAAAAAAATCAAAAGGAAATGTCCTCAAAAGTTTGGAAATTGAAAAAGGAACAAGAAAAATAAAAGTCCATGTTGGTACAAACAAATCTTGATGTGCAAAATGAAGGGAATCAATGGTATATTGATAGTGGTTTTTTGAGTCATATGACAGGTGATAAAAGGAAATTTCTTTCTCTCAAGAAAAAAAATTGGGTAACATTAAAATCTGGTGATAATGCTTGTGCTAAAAATTTTGGAAAAGGGAATTTGAGTATGGATAATGGAAGATCAAGGATAAAAAATGTGTTATATGTTGAGGGATTTAAGCACAACCTACTAAGTGTAATTCAATTATGTGATCAAGGGCACACTCTTACATTTCATCCAAATGGATGTGAGATTAGGAAATCCAAGATATGAAAGATTATTGCAGATGCCAGTAGAACTACAAATAATCTATATACGTTGAGCGAAACCAAGGGAGAAAAATGCTTTTTATCACAAGAGGATGAGAGATGGTTATAGTATAGAAGGATGGAACACTTGAAATTTGAAAACATAGTGAAAATAATCAACAAACAGGCAGTGAAAGATTTGCCTAGGACAATAAAACTCTCAAGTACAATTTTTGCACAATGTTAGCATGGTAAGAAAACAAGATCAAGTTTCAAATCAAAGTAGTTTTCTTCATCCAAGCCTTTGGAAGTAGTTCACACCGATATATGTGGTCCTAATAGGACAAATATTTTACAAGGGGAGAACTATTTCATGTTATTTATTGATGATTTCTCTAGAATGACTTGGGTAACATTCTTAAAGAAAAAATCAGAAGCATTTGAAAAGTTCAAGGCATTGAAGGCACTTATAGAAAATAAAATAGGCAAAAATATCAAGTGTCTAAGATAAGATAGAGGAGGAAAATTTACTTTAGGTGAATTTATAGAATTCTATGAATAGTATGGAATCAAGAGACAATACTTAGTAGCAAGAAATCCACAACAAAATGGAGTAGTTGAAAGGAAAAATAAAATTGTTTAGGTTATGGCCAAGGCTATGTTAAATGAATATAATATTTTTGATGCTTTTTGAAAAGAGGTAATTCATACAACTATATATATCATAAATAGAGCTCAAGTAAGATTAAATCACCACAAAAATCCTTATGAGCTTTGGAAGGGAAGACCAACTACTATGAAGTACTTCAAAAATTTTAGAAGAAAATGCTACATTATACGAGAAGAGAAAAATTTGGGCAAGTTCAATTAAAGGTGTGATTAGGGTATCTTCCTTGGTTATTACACTAAGATCAAAGCCTATAGATGCTACAATAAAATATTTCATACAATTGTGGAAAGTGTAAATATGAGAGTTGATGAAAAATAGATCTAAGAGAAGTAGCTCAAGAGATTGTGTATCAAGAAGGAGAAATTTGCAAATAAGAAGGTGAAAAAACTAAATAAGATGAGACACAAAGGGCACCACCTAAGAAATTATCCAGGTATGTGCAAAAGAATCATCCAAGAGAACTTATTATTAGGAATCCAGATGAGAGAAAAATGAGGAAGATAATAGGAACAGGTGAATATTGAAAATATTCTTGGCTATCTAAATTTGAGCCAAAGTATTTCAATGAAGAAAGTGAAGATAAATATTAGATTAAGGCAATGGAAGAAGAATTAGAACAAATAGAAAAGAGTGAGACTTGGAAACTTGTTTGACATTCTAAAGAAAATAATGTAATTGGCATCAAATGGGTCTACAAAAATAAGTTGAATGAAGATGGTCATGTTGTTAGAAACAAAGAAAGACTTGTGTGCAAAGGTTATGTACAAGTTGAGAGGATTGAATTTGAAGAGACATTTGTTCCCATTGTATATCTTGAAGCCATAAGAATGTTCCTAGATTTCTCAATTTTCAAAAACTTCAAGGTGTATCAAATGGATGTAAACTCATCATTTATCAATGGTTACTTAAGTAAAGCAATTCCATAGGGCTATACTCAAGGTTGGATAAGTATATCTAAGAACAAATTTTCAAAAAGCCTATAGTTGGTAGCAATATATACATAAAAAATGGAGGAAACGACTTGTTGATTATAGTGGTCTATGTGGATGATATCATTTTTCGAGGAAGTAATGATAAGATGTGTCAAAAATTTGCAAAGAGTATGCAAAATGAATTTGAGATGTCAATGCTTGGTGAGTTTTCTTTCTTCCTTGGTTTGAAAATTTCACAATTAGATAAAGTTATATTCTCTCTCGTACCAAGTATGTAAAATAAATGTTAAAAATATTTAGGATGAAAGATTGCAATCCTGTGAGTACCCCCATTGTTACACAATGTAAGTTAAGTAAATATGATGAGTCTCTTGAGGCAAATCAGATATTATATAGATCCATGCTTGGAAGTTTATTGTATGTCATAGCTACAAGGCCAGATATAATGCAAGTAGTCGGATTGGTGGTAATATTTCAATATGCACCAAAAGAAACACATGTATAGGTAGTAAAGAGAATCTTTAAGTATTTGAAAGGAACTATGAGTTTTGGATTGTAGTACCCTAGATGCAATAATTTCACACTCACTACATATACATATATAGATTGGGTAGATAGTTTTGATGATAGAAAAACACAACTGAAGGAGAATTATTTCTTGGAGATTATTTAGTCTCTTGGCTAAGAAGGAAATAATCAATATCCTTATCCATTGTAGATGCAGAGTACATTGTAGTAGGTACTTGTTGTACACATGTTTTATAGATGAAGTAAACTTTAAGTGATTTTAAAATAGAGCACGATCAAACTATCTCCATACTATGTGATAATACAAGTGCCATTAATATTTCAAAGAATCCATTGATGCATTCAAGGACCAAGCACATTCCAATAAAATATTATTTTTTGAGAGAGCAAGTGACTGATCAACAAGTCAAATTGGAATGCATTGCTACAAAGAAACAGATTGCTGACATCTTTACCAAGCCACTTCCGAAGGAAACATTTGAGTATCTCAGAGGAAATTTGGGAGTAATTTCACTCCTATATCAAAATTGATCATCTCAAGTAAAGGAGGTGGTGAGGGGGCTGTGATAAATGTCTTATTTTTAGTCCTAAGAAGCCCTTTGTCATTGATAACAACGGGAGAGAATTCACTGAGGAGGAGCAGCTTGTTAGGGGGAGCAAATTTAGGATCTAGTTGCAGTAGAATAATTTTTTATAGGGTTGCCATTAGTGAAAAGGGGTATATTGTTAAAAATATTGAGTTGTCATTGATGTCAAAGGGTGTATGGTATTCAAGGCAGAAATATTCTTCAAGGATAAGAAGTTTACAAGGTTGGACAAAACAAACAATGGACAATTATTCAAGGCAAGGTATATCTTAAAGTAAAGGGTTATAATATTTAAATATTATAAAGAGAAGGTTGGACAAAATATTTAATTAAAGGCTTGAGACAAAAAGGTTTAAAGGCTTGGGATAAAAATATTTAAAAAGAAGGGCAGAGGTTTATAAAAATAAGGACAAAGGTTGGGACATAAGTTTGAAATATTTAAATCAAAGGATTTAAATATTTAAGGTTTTAAAATATAATGTTGTAATATTTAATTTAAATATTATAACCCAAAGTTTCTTGAAAAGGAAAAAGGTGCCAATGTTTAAGAGGAAATTTAAAATTTATAATTTGAGCCAACTTTAAAAAATCGAAACCATTGGAAGCATATAAATATATGGTTTTATTTCACCTTTTAAAATCGAATATGTAATTTTCGTGGTGAATACGAATGGTAGAAAATATGGAGCAGCAAAATTTTTGATGAGTGTGAAGACAAGGATAAATATTTCATGAGTGCCTTTCGGTTTTTCCTCCTAAGGTAGCCTAGACAGTTGCTTGGCTTGTGTGGAAGCATTGTTGTGTAAGATGTTGGAGGTTCGAAACCTTTCGATGCTATTTTGCTATGTATGTTGAGTTTTAAATGAGCATAGAAGATAATGTTAAATATTTTGAGCACATGTTTTGTTTCACTAGCCATGGTAGTGCAACTGGTTACAAGCACTTGGGAAAGCACTACTATTCTTGAGATTAGTGGTTCCATTCATGACGGTTAAAAGGTATTTAAATTTAGTTTTATTAAGTTTGATTAAAGGAGAAATAAGGGCTAAGATGAAAATTTAATTTTATAATGTTTTCATACTAGTGAAAAGGAGAAATAAGGTTTTGTGGTGTTAGTGTAAGGTGTCATTCTAAAAATTAATATAAGTATTGTGATTTTTGAAATTAAATAATAGGATAAATAAGGATTGGTGTGTTAACACAAAGGTTTTATTTATGAAAAATATTAAAAGGAGATATAAGGGTTTTGTTGATTAATAAATATTTATTTTTGTGAGTTTAAAAAGGGATATAAGGTATTATTATTTTTAAGCTTTATCATGTACATTTTTGACAAGGGTTTTTAAATGTGAATGATTTGATATCTATTAAATAAAATGATGTTTGCTAACGAATTTTGATGTGGCAAAAGAAAATAAACTTATTTTTGTCAAGACACACACATCCAAAAGAATACTATCATCATTGATGGAGATTTAGAGGTATGGTAATTTAATTC
>JAQPPZ010010738.1:0-37975 GCA_028583015.1 Wollemia nobilis
AGCTTGGAAAGGTAGATGGTTATCATTAGCAGGAAGAGTGTAGTTAATTAATTTATTCATAAAAAAAGAAAAAAAGAAAAAACATGGCAAAGCAGTACTCTAAAAACGTAAACTAGTTTCTGATTCACCAGATCGCAGATGCGCAAGTGAAGAGCATACTCCTAGTGTTGCAGGATTTCTGATTCACCATATCGCATTACACGACAAGTGAAGAGCATAATATTGGCAACAAATACGTTTTAGAAAACAGAAAAAAATATTAACACGAGTTAGGAAAGGAACAAAAGACACGAAATTGAATTTTATTCGAAAAGAAGAAGTAATACAACATCAAAACTCCGAACGCGTTTCGACCTATGGGTCTCATCAGCGGAGTGTGAGTTTAGAAGAAGTACAACACTTCTTTATAAAATCCTAACTCTAGTGGGGGAGCCATAATGTATTACATGTGGGATAAAAAAATTATTTTTTAAACCCATAAAAAACAATAAAGACCGCAGGTTTATAGACCAAACGGTAAACCCAGGCTCATACCCCAAGAAAAATTACCCAAATACAAAAACTTGCATTAAAAATGCATTAAAAATTACATTAAAAATGCATTAAAAATGCATTAAAAATGCAAGATACATAGCGGATAAAACATGTTTTAAGAAATTTTGTTTTTACAAAGATAAGCTCTCAAGGGCTTTTTGTTCCTCCAACAAATGATGCCTCGAGCAATGTGTTTGAGCTCTCTATATTTTCTCCATTTTTCAAACATTGGAGAAATAATATTTGTGCCGATTCGAAGATCTCTGACAAAATTGTAGTTGTCCAGCTTCAAAATAAGAGGAATTGTTTTTATTTTGGTTCCATGTCTGCGTGTTGCTCGCTCCAAAACTCTAGCCAAAAGTGAAGGCCTACCATCAAATTTAACTTTCTCAAACAAAGGCAAGAGAAAATTAATTTGATATCCCCTAGCTCTGAGTCTGTTAAAAATTTTATTTTTAACAGAAATAAATCCATCCCTGGAGCTTTCTCTAACCAAAAATCTGTTGAGTTCACTCATGATAAAGGCCTTTTTCTGATGAACTAGATGATGGGAGGAAGCAGGGATGTATTGGTAGGCATTCATCGGCTTCTAAAACAATTTGGTGCAAAGAATTCCAGTCTGAGCAAAATCAGGTCCCTTAAAAAATGTAGTATCCAGAAGTGTTACTTCAAAATCAGAAATAAATGAAGTAATTTTAATACTATCATAGAAGGAACCGTAGGCAACAAGAAAACCATTAAGATCCTCCTTAGGGCCATGCCAAACTCCAATGGCATCATCAATGTATCTTTTATAAAATAAAAGATTTTCCATAGCAACATTATTAAATACCTGTTCCTCTAGATGACAAAGAAATAAACAAGCATAAACCACAACAAAATTACTTCCCATGGTTGTTCCTCTTATCTGCTTGTATGTTTTCCCTTTGAATTCCAAGTAGTGTTGTGTTAACACTATCTCTGCAAGCCTTACCACAAAGTTTGTCTTGGCCGAATCAAATTCATTCCTCAAAAAATGACGGATGGCTGCCAATCCTTGAGAGGTGGGGATGTTGGGATAGAGGCTCTCAACATCAAAAGAGAAAAGAATGATGTCCTGAGGAAAAGTACGACCATGCAAATATTTAATTAGAGATATGGAATCCAAGAGATGATTTTTTTGCTTCAACAAAATTGGCAAGAGCAGATGATGAAGCCATTTGGAGGCAGGTTCGAGCATGAAACCACAGTAGGAACAGATGGGTCGACCGGAAAGCCTGGGCTTGTGGATTTTGGGGAGCAGGTAAAAGACACACACTCTGGTAGAGGATGGTGTTACCTGGAGCATAAATTTCCTGTGGTTTTCTGAAAGCAAATTCCTCCTAAAAGCCCAATCAAGCAAGTCTTGGAGTTGATAAAAAATATCCTGCCAGGGGACTTTGTTCACTTCAGAGTAAACATTTTGATCTGAAAGCTGGGAAAAGCCTTCTAAAATGTACCAGTCCATGGACAAAACACAAACACCCAAGTTTTTATCTGCAGGCCTAATGACAATGGATTTGTCATTGGCAAGGGAACAAATGGCAGACCAGATGTGGGATGGAAAGGCACGTTGGCGGGTGGGATTAGCAATAGATAATTTGTTATTGAGGAATATTTCACCCATGCCAATAATTTCTTCCAAAGGCTTATAAAACTGTGAGGGATTAAAACTTGGGTTGGAAACACGGAAAGGATCAATGGGCTTAAGCGGTTTTGGAGGGCCACCTCTCGGTCCAAAGAACCATTCAAGACGAAGACGTCTACAAAATGTTGAAAACTCCTGTTTTAGAACCTCTTTGGCCATGGGAGGAGGAACAGGGAGGAACTTTAAACCCAAGTTGAGGGCCTCAATTTCATTCTGGGTAAGTTCTTTGGAGGAAAAATTATGGACAACAAGATTTGTGATTTTGCCATCCATAGCCCAGACAGGACTCCGGTAAAAATACCGACGACCAAAATCCTATGGGCTGAAAATTGCGGACCAAGGGGTTATTTTTGGTTTCCGCCACCATTTTGGTGATGGAAGAACCCTTGCCCTTGCTGCTTCTGAACAGATGGGGCAAAACCCTTTCTCGGATTCTCGAAACCAGAGTTGTGGAAATTTCTTCCATTGTCCTGTTGCAATTGTTGCTGCACATAGGAAGTGCGGTTCTGGAAGTTTCTCCCCTTCTTTCGTCTTCTTGGAGAAGGGCCCCAAAAGTTTAAATTATGCCCTTGTTGTTGTTGCTGCCTTTGTTGTTGTTGTTTCAGCTGTTTATTCCTTTGTTGTGGTTGTCGTTGTTGTTTGTTTCCATGTTGTGGATGTTGCCGTGATTGCCTTTTTTGTGTAGTAGAGGCTCTTTGGTTTGGCCCTCTATTGTGACTTCTATTCTTGTTGTCTTGTGCCGGAAATTTCTTTTGTGCACCTGTGATTAGTTTTTCCAAACGATCAATTTGCTGCTTGATTTCTCTTTTAACCAAGTCGGCTACACTTTTTGTAGCTTCTGACATATTAACTTCTGGGATTTCTGAAGCAGCATTCTCTCGAGCAGCTTTGGCTTTCTCTTGTATATCTTTTTGGATTTGCATTTCAACTCTCCAAGCCTGAAGCTTTCCCTCAAAAAGCTCTTTAATCTGGGATTCCCATTCCAAAGCAATTTCCTGAGAAATTGTCTTATATTTATTTACGGAATCTGCAAGAATTTCCTTAATTATCGGCAATAAAATATTGGGAATATAATCATTGGCCTGAGTAGCTAATTTATCTGTATATTTTTTGAAATTACAGATATATAATTTAGCCATTTCCAAGCGAAATTTTTCTGTGAGGGCCTCTGACTCATCAAAAAATTGTTTATTAATATCTTCATCTGGAAGTTGAAGACGTGGTTTTTCCATTCGTAGGCTATGGGGAACAATGCCTTTGCCCAAATTCTCTTCAAACCGGGCTAGCTTGGAATGGCATTTTTTTGCCTTTCTACTCAAAATCTTGAATTCTTCGAACCTTGTTTCCAACAACTTGTCCAAAGACTCTGGACGTGGAGGAATGCCACGCATTGCATCGATTCCATCTATGAAGGTCCTTCTATCTTGTGTACAAGGAACTCTTCCATTTTGAGAAAAAAATTTTGTTTGTGTTAGACCTCTGCAAAACTCTTCCATTTTATCTATGTCGAAGACCCGTTCTTCAAGCTCCCAAATTTGTTGTCATGAACCCTCTTGTCGTAGACGCTTGCGAGGAAGACGAATAGGAGAACTGGAGGGACTATCAAGAACTATGGGAGAGGATTCAATATCTAAAAGGTCAATAACTGGTAGAGCAACGTGCGCCATTAATGGGTAAACTCATTAATAAAAAAAGAAACATGGCGAAGTAGTACTCTAAAAACGTAAACTAGTTTTTGATTCACCAAATCGCAGATGCGCAAGTGAAGAGCATACTCCTAGTGTTGCAGGATTTCTGATTCACCAGATCGCATTACACGGCAAGTGAAGAGCATAATACCGACAAAAAATATGTTTTAGAAAAAAAAAAATATTAACACGAGTTAGGAAAGGAACAAAAGACACGAAATTGAATTTTATTCCAAAAATAAGAAGTAATACAACATCAAAACTCCGAACGCGTTTCGACCTATGGGTCTCATCAATGGAGTGTGAGTTTAGAAGAAGTACAACACTTCTTTATTAAGTTAATTAAGTTATTCTTATAGGCCATTCCAACATATTATATGTCATTGTATACTATGCAAAAAAAAATAGTCTATACTATGCGATCCTTTTTATGGTCAAATTTACATGATAAAAGGAAATTTCCTAAGATGAAATGGAGCAAGGTGTGTGATGATAAAACTAAGGGAGGTATTGGTTGAAGATTTCTTACAAATGTAAACTTAGCTCTTAGGGGAAAATTAATCTGGAGATTGTACAAAGAGAGTCAAAGATAATGGGCTGAAATTCTTTTAAGTAAATATGTTCAGCCCAATGACCCAAGTTTAATATTTACTACATTCTCTCTACCAAATGATTCCACTCTTTGGAATGGTTTAAAAATTCTATTGATCTAATGATTAAAGGTTTAAGATGAGTGGTGGGAACTGGAGAAATTTTTCTATTTGGATGGATACTTGGTGTGATAAAAAACCTCTCAATTCAAATCCAATTTTGAAACCTTAGATGAGATTGCTTCAAGATAAATATGGTGATAGGGTTTCAAAAATTTTGTACAAGGATCAAGAAGGAAGATACAAATGGAAATAAGATTTAATTACAAGTATACAAGACATTGATGTTAGGAGGCAATTGAGCAGAAATATAACAATTGTGATTATTCCAATGGGAGCCAAGAATAAATTGATTTGGGAGTTGAATAGCTTAGGAGAATATACAACAAGAAGTGGATATAATCTAAAGCACCAACAAAATAGTAATATCACTAGAATATGGGTAGATATTTGGGATATCCCAAGCATTCCTAAAATTAAAATGTTTGTTTGGCTAGTTGGCCATAAAAGCATTTTATCCTAGGATAACCTTATGAAAAGGGGTTTTCATAGCCCCACTCAATGTGTTCTTTGTAAAAAGGATGAGGAGAGTATAGACCATCTCTTAAGACATTTCTTAATAGCCTGAAAAATATGGCAATGGATTCTTAATATGTTTTATAAATTCATTGTGATGAATAGCAAAATTGAATATTGGTTGAAGCAATGGTAGATCACTTATAATAGTGAGGCTTTGGACTATATAGCTAGAAATGAATAGAAGAATATTTAAAGGTGGATTATATGGGATATATAAAAAGATACAATACTTTGGACTATATAGCTAGAAAGGAATAGAAGAATATTTAAAGGAAAGGAAAGTAATTTAAAGGTAATGAAAAGGAAGATATGTATAGCCATAGAGGAGTCTAAACCAACCCTATCAACTCACCTAGTACCTAATTTAGAAGCAGAGAGCTTTGATATATGGATTCAATTCATTAAATGGAATTATGATGTTGGGTATAAGAGAAGCAAAAAGAAGGTAAAGAATATAAAGTAGAAACCACTAGATGTGGAGTGGCTTAAATTGAATTTTGATGGAGCATTTAAAAGAAATCTAAGACTAGCAAGAGGAGGAATAATTAGAAATAACAGAGGAAAGATTTTGTCTCATTACTCTTTCAATAGTGGATTTAAGATAAATAAAGAAGTTGAAGATTGGGCAGCTTTAGAAGGGTTAAAAATATGCAAACAAATGAAACGGAATAGAGTATGGATGGAAGGTGATTCTCTCATAGTAATAAATACGATTTTGAAGAAAGCAAAGGCTCCATGGAAAATACAAGAGATAATTGTGGAAATTCAAGATCTTGCTAAAGAGTTTGAAAAAATCAAGTTTACACATACATTAAGGGAAGGAAACAAATGTGCGGGTAGGCTAGCCAATAGAGGGGTTTTGATTGAGGACCGTGAAGTTAAAATATCCTTTCCATGGTTAGAGAAAGTAGTAATTTTAGCTAAAGCTGACAAGAAAATGTTAACTATCTAAATCAAATAATGATTAAGATTTACTTTAATGTTTTCCATTGGTAATATATGCTTTATTTTATAACAATAATGTATTTTCATATAAACTATTTATTATAATTTTTGTGGTTGCACTTGTGTTTCAAGAAGGAAAATAGCAATCTAGATTTGGTAAAGCGAACTATGATAGTGTGATGTTTTGGAAATATTACCTACTAAGATGCAATGCATAGATAGTAGAGGTGAAATTTTGGTATTGTGAAGGCTACTATAGAAAAAATTCAAGGATGTTGAATTCTGAAATATTTGTATTCATACAAAAAATTGAAAATATCCAAAAAATGAAAATAAAAAGTTCAAACATTTTATGTAAAATGATGTAGGTTTCTAGCTATAGCATCTCAATTGATATTAGAAGTGTATTTATTTGTAAACTCTAAATCTCTAAATAAGAGAGTTGTAATTTTTCAAGGGTGGGAGACTTGAGCACAACCCCTTATTATCTAGCCAAAAATCAATAATATTGAGTCTTATATTCTAAAATATTATTATTTCATGAATGAGATTGATTTATATTAGTCAGATATTATATGCTTCAATATTGTTATTATTTAGATCCTATATATTGAAACCTAGATTAATCTGGATAAAAAGCCATTAGTGGTATCAAATTTGCACTCTAACAAATTTGGAATTGTTGAGTTGAGAGGAGATACTAGAGTTGTACTCTAGATATTTTTGTGAAGATTTGTGGAGGAATCTTAAGAGAGTGAAGAAGAAGAAATAGAGTCGGTGGCTTAAATTGATTGAAATATTGTTGATTATTGAAGGTAAGTTGACCAATTTTTATTAAGGATAAATTCCATATTTTTTTTAAAGCAAAAAACCCCTTGTGGGGCCACCTTGGTCTGAGAGACCACAAACAGGCCCAACCGCCCCCCCCCACCAACATTATCAATATTTACCATCAATTCCTTTTGGGGGGGGGGAGAATTGAATAGGACCTCCCTTGGGAGGATTGCCCCCCCCCCCCCCCCCCCTACAACACAGGCTGGTACAAGGAGAAATTCCATATTTGAATACAAGGATTTTCTAGTTGATTGAGAGATATATTTTTGAAAAGAAGATATTTTCATGTGAGTTATTGACAAGGATTGTTGTGAGTAAATATCTTGGAAGGACGTCAATATTGTAGCCTGGTGGGAACACTCATAGAAAAAAGATAACAACTAATTGTGAAAGCCAATCTTGGAGAGCTTGAGGATGTCAATATTGTAGCCTAGTGGGCACACACATAGAAAAAATATAAAAGCTAACCATGAAAGTCAAGCTTGGTGAGCTCAAAGAGAAAACTTTGATAAATAAGGAGACCAATGCATTGATAAGATTACTTGATATATAAACCAGTGCATAGAACTGAAGAAGAGAGGTGATAGCTCTAAGTTGAACCAATAAAGTCGAAGAGAAGTAAAATAATCTAGAGGATAGAAGCTAGATGGAGACGTCAACCTAAAGCGCTTGCAATTTAAAGTAGCTAAGAGAAGATTCATTTGGATAGTGCTTAAGGATATTAGATTCCACTAGAATCCAAGTTGAGCAAAGGAGCCGAGTCAATGGAAGTTAAGTAGTAGTATTGGTGGAAGCCACTAAAGAGAGCAAGAAGTCATATTGGAGGAAAAAACCAGAAGAATGTTGAACATTTATGAGTTGAATAAGCCTATGAGCAGTTTCTGAGGAGTGTTGATATCTAAGTTGAGACATTACTAGAGTTGTACTCTACAATAGTGAAGAAGTTTGCTTAAAACATGTGACAAAGAAGTCGAGAAGTCAAAAGATGAATTTGAAACATCAATGATAAATTACCTGATTTTGGAGAAGGTATTTTAAAGCTTGTAAGTTCGTGAATCACAATGCCAAGCATACCATACCAAGTTCCAGGCCAAAGGTCTTTTTTGCATGATAAAATAGTAACATTGGGAGTGCCTAGCGTAATCTGAAGTATTTTTGCCCTAACTTGTTAAACTTGTCAACATAGAATCTCAAGAGAGATAAAACAATGTATGCATTACTTTATATTTTTTTAATAGGTTATATGTGGCTTCTATTGGGGTCACTCTCATCAAAATACCAAAATATTACATTTGTTGTAGCATACATTTTTTTCACGGTTTTTCAAATTTTCTCTTAAATATATTCTTCAACTTCCTCGAAGTGCCATGTTTCTATAATCAACTCCTTGACATCATTTTGATTAAGACATAAAATCTCACTTGATCATTTACCTTCTAAAATTTGAATTTTACCGGGATGAATATCAACACCATAATTCACTAATTTATGTACTACTCGATTTCCATCTCTATAAATATGCTCACACTACAAAGTGATTACCTCTAGTAATATATGATGAACATCAACAATAATATTTTTTTGGTCCAATATCCACATCCATTTTTGTTAATAACATTGATGATAATTTGTGAGTCCCCCTCAATTGAAATATATTTCCATCATTTTTTTGCTGCAATTTTAATCCCTATAAGAAGTGCCCTAGACTCTACATAGTTGTTAGTTGAAAATCCATATGATTTTGAATAAGGGAAGAGAATTTTGCCTTCACTATTTCTAAAAATACCACCTCCACCAACATTTACTATATTTCCTTTAGAAGCACCATCAAAATTAATTTTGATAAACCTAATTTTTGGACATTTCTATTTTACCATAGATCGAAGTAGATCCTTTGTTTTAATTTCGTTGTTGTAGATGACTCTTCCATGTATGTTCAAATCATGTAGCCAAGTTATTAGCACCTCTTTTTTTGCAATTGAGACTTCCCATGATGAGCACCATATTTGTAGACATTCTACAAAAGAGGCACTAATACGGTTCCAAACTTGGGCATGATTTTGATATTTATTTTTAAAAATTCTATTATCTCTTTCAATCCATAAATTTCAACAAATAATGGCAGGGCCAATCCTTCAAAGAATACATAATGCTTTAGCTTTGAAATAATTTATCCAACATTTTATCAAAATTTTCAATATTGATGGAGCTACCCAATATAATTTCGTATTTTTGAAGAAAAAAAACCCAAATGGTGTGAGCAAACGGATAATGAAGAAGAAAATGGTCTAATATTTCTATATCCTTCTCGCACAAGGCACATATGAAGTGTCCATAATATCCTCTTCTTTTTAGACTCTCTCCCACTCTCTCCTGTAAGAATCTTACTTTGAACTACTAACTAAAGAAATGTTGAGGCCTTAGGGAGAGCCTCTAATGGCCAAACATTCTTCCAAGTAAAATATTTGGGAGAAGGAAATTTTGATTGTTCTAAATCCTCATATCCCAACTTGATTGAGTAAAAATTTGCAAATAAAATTCTTGAAGCATCTTTTGAAGTTCATCTACAATTTGTTTGAGTTCCTCTCCTTCAACCAGGTTAGTAAAATAAATCCATGATCTGGAGTTTTTCCTTATAATAATATAATATTTGACCTTTGGACCTTTACATGTTAGGCACGCTTGAGCCAATGGTTTCCATTTTACGTCAAATATAAGAGGATAAGGATTCAACCAAGCATTAGACCAAAAATTTGAATAACTCCCCTTATTGAAAGACCATATAATATGTCTCTTTATAAATTGCAAACTCTCTTATATGAAGTTCCATGTTGACGATATTTTGGGTAGAGTTCTTTTCCTAAAAAAAATTATTTCATCAAGAGAACCTATATACTTTTGAAGTAATATTTTTACCCAATTCTTTTCTTGATCTTTGAATAATCTTCACCCAAGCTTTGCTCCTAATACCAAATTCATAAGTTTGCAATTTTGCAATTCTTCTTCTCCAATATTATTTCCTTTACAAACCCTATCCCACTTACAAAATGGAAACCTAAATGTTGGCATGAAAATCCTAAATTTCCTTGAATATATTCTGTAATATTTTCTTTACTATATTGCTCTTGAAAATCTAAAGTGCAAGGAATACACTTCGTACTACTTTAATTTTTATTGTAAGGAGAAGACTTTAAGCTACTTGAGGATAATAAAGGTGATTTACTTGGATTAAGCTTGACATCCTTCACCTCATTTGATTTAAAATTTGTCTCCTCATCTTCCTTTGTATTAAAATTTGCCTTCCCCTCTTCCTTTCCACATTTAGCTTCTTCTATATTTGAACTTTTGCATTGTAATTCCTCGTCCCCCTTATCATTTTTTCTTCTAATGGCTGATTCGAGTGAATTATATTGACCATTGCCATCTGATGATGTTGAGGGAATTTTCTAGCCACTTTATTGGGAGTGGAAAATCCTTGATTTGACCTAGTTGTTCCTATGATATGGTCTCCTCTTTTCAAATTGAAGCTACCCTCATGCCCAAAAAATTCTCTGTCTTCCTCCTTTTCTCTTTGCAATCTCTTGCCATGTGCCTAGTTTCATGACATTTGTGACATCGAAATACAATGTTTTCATAATCCACTTGTTGATCCTAATATCTTAATTCAAATTTAGTCCTAATAAACTATGGTAAAGGTTTAGAAATATTCATGGCAACACATATCCGAGTGTATACAACATGCCTTCTCTCCTTATTAGTTGGTCCCTCCTGGATGAATTCACCTAGAGTATTACCAATATTCTTCAAAACCTCCTTATTGATGACTTGATAAGGAAGTCCAAAAAACCTATTCCATATCAAAAGCCTTTTATTAGTTTCTATGTCCATAGAAAAAAATTTCACTCCAAGGTCTTAAATATAATGCATCTTTACCCCTAAAGCATGGGCCTCCATCCATTATTTTATCCTTTATTTCTAAACTGGAGAAAATAATAAGGAATTATCCTTTTGGAAGACAAGTTATGGAGTAATTTGAATTCAATCGTTACTTCCACTTAATTCAATTTTGAATCTTAGAAAAACCTAGCCAATATCCATTAAACTTACAAATTAACCCTCTGGTTTTAAGAATCATTATATTATGCTCAATCATATCATCCTTGATAATCACTTCTGGTGTAGAATCTATTACCTAGACTGGGTTTGCCATAGATTCTCTCTTTATCTTATTGCTAGCTAGGGCATCCAAACTTCCAACTTGGCCATTCATACTTTCAATAAGGACTTTTACAAATGACTTTCTTTCCATGTTACCTAGATTTTTTTCAAACGAATCCTTTAAATTCTCCTAAGATTTGAAATAAGAAGTGGCACTTGTTACTTGATCACTTTTTACTTTCTACTCTATGCTTTCCTGCTCACAATTCCTCCTCACTTCCAGCTTGCACTTGCACTCACTTTTAGATGCTCTCACTCTCGGATCACGCTCGCACTCATTTTTGACTACACTCACTCTCGACTTGCACTTGCACTCGCTACCAACTGCACTCACTCTAGGCTTGCACTCACTCTCGTCTTGTGCTCGCACTCATTCTCAATTGCACTCACTCTTGGCACACCTAGCTTACACTTTTACTCTTGTTTTTTGTTGCACTCACTTTAGCTCATGCTCTCACTCTCTCCAAACTGCACTCGCTCTCGACTTGTTCTCAAAATTACTTCTGACTACGTTCACTCTTGACTGCACTCACACTCTTGTTTCTCACTCTCGGCTTGTGCTCACCCTCGCTCCTAGCTGCACTCACTCTCGACTTGTGATCGCTCTTAGATCATGTATGCATTAATTTATTGAAAGTAACTTTATTTTAATTTTTAGGCCTCTCATATTTATTTGGAGTTATAAGGTTGCTTAAAAGAAATTGAAATTTGATTTTATAAAGGTATAACCTTGGAGATAGTTGAATAGGAGTTATGAGTCAAGTTTGAATTAAAAATGAAATTGAATTAAATTGGAGTGATAAGAAGTAAATGAATGATTGCTTGATTAAAACTTGAATTGAAATTGAAATTAAAATTTTGGAAATATAAGGGAAAATTGAAATTTGAATTTGATTAATGAATTTGAAGAATTGAAGATTGTTGAAAACTTGATGAAGATTGATTGATTTTGCAAATTAAGAAAGAAAGAATTTGTAAAAAAATTGAAAGAATTTTGTGGGATTTATAAGAATATTGAATATGATAATCACTTTATTTAAATTTAAAAGATTAAAATTAATTGTTTGAAAAAATTAGAAGATTGCTTGATAAATTTTGGAGAAATAAGGATTTATACTTCAAAGGAATTAATTTGAAAAAATGATTAGTTGAATTAGGGAGACAAGGTATTTTCCATCAAAGTAATTCATTATGGAAGAAATTATTAGAAATGCATTTTCAGATGATTATGAAAAAATGCTAAGAAAACTAAAATTCTATACTTAAAATCTAATGGATAATTTTGATGAGCAAAAAGATATGCCAAATGACTTGAAGAAGAAATTGTCTTTAATTCTCAAAAATACCAAAGATGAGAAGTTCACAACATTCATCAATTATCTTCATGAAAAACTCTTTAGGGCATGATGGAATTCTCAAAATACTATTATATTATCTATTGAAGTAGGCATAGTGATGTACATGGCATTATTCATTTTTGAGATTTCAAAAAAAAAAAGACAAGGAAAAATTGAAATGAAAGATGACAACTATGATATAAGAGATTTGAATATGTTGATGAATTCAACATATGTTAACTTCAATGTGGAATCATTAAATTCTAATATTCATAGAATATACTATTGTGATGATTTATTGATTTGTTGTCTAGAATTTATATAGAAAACAAGATCATAACCAAGACCAAGAAGAAGCAAAAAATAAAGAAGAAAAACAAAGCAAAGATTCAAAGAAAGAAAGCTAAAGACAAATAAGAACAAAGCAAAGAGTCAAATAAAGAAAGCTAAAGACAAAGAAGAACAAAGCAAAGGACTAAATACACTAGATTGAAGACTAAAGTCTTCAAAAATCAAATAATGCAATAATAGGGCATGTTGAAGATTATTACATTATTTAGTACTATAATAAAGTGCCCTCATGGTACATTTGTACATTTATAAATATTATATTAGGGTGTGAGTTTTTGGTAGGTAAAAGGTAAGGGTTTTGAAAGGATCCCACAACCTTGTACATAGAGCTCCAAAAGGAGTCAGCCAATCGTCAAAACTTACAATCTTCAATCTAGCACAAAGGCAGGCTCAACAGAAAAGCTATCGAAAGAAAAAATAATCAAACTTACATTCCCGTCCAATGACAACACAACAATTTGAACACAAAATCAAAATCAAAATTTTCCTCATCCCACCTAGCAGGGGACCAACCAACCGACCAATAGTACCATCAAACCTTGACAACCAGGACTTAGGGTATCAATGATTCATCTTCGAGGCATAAAAAACTTAGGGTCCCTACACTTCCATAGAAATGAAAAATGTTCTTCCCTAAGAACACCACTAGGACCTGAGCGTAGAAGAAGGATTTGAACTTTGGATCACCCGCTCAACCAACTCAATAAAAATCAGCTTCCAAAAATGAATATCTGCAACATATTTTCCCAGTGACAGTAAAACCCTCCATCTCAAAAATATGTGAAGACTAAAACCCCACAGATCCTTTTGGATTCCAACCATCCTCCAAACTCCAAAGAACAACTCATACCAAACCTCCATATCAAAACAAAAACAGGGGCCATGGAGAAAGGTTTTGGAAAGGATCCATAACCTTGGGATATATGGGTTCAAACCCCATAGAAAACCAATGAGAAAAAACCCCCCACCCCTGTGGGTTCTAAAATGAAGTTTTTTGACCTAACACTTTTTCCCGAGAGCACTAAAATCGATAAAACAAAAAGTATTCAGAATTCCATAAAAATTTTAGGGTAAATTCTACTCAATAATGGGTACTCAAAAAATTTATTTGACGAAAAAATACCAACTACAAAAAATTCATGAGGTCTTCAATGCGTTCTGAAATCTAGGAAAAAAGACTAAAACCCATTTTCAGAGGTGAAAACGAAGTGCTTAACATATGTGAAATGGGACATATGATATATGGATGGAAAGTGTTTGGTAATATATTTTCAATGGTGTATCACATTCAACAACCAGAGCAACATAGAAATAAATATTAAGCTCCAAAGTAGGCTATTCAAATTTTTTTGTAAAATCTATACTGCACCATACAAGAAAATACAACAGGCTAGAAAAATGGAATTTCACCTTCAATTCATGTTTTCACACACTCCAAACTTGTACAATGCAATAGTAATAATATTAATCTATCTTGTAACTCAAACCTAAAGAATCTATGGCAGTTACAAACAAGGTAACAATTCAAGACTGTTACAACTACAATATTCCTACATCACTTGTACAAGACTGTTACAAAGTGGTTACATATTCTCTTGTGCCTTCTAATCCAAAAATGCACACATGTCAGCATCATTTTCCAACATTCTCCCCCTTGATGCTAAAAGGGATCACAAGACTATTTCTTAGTTTAAGAAATTGAGCTTTAGCAACACCTTTAGTGAAAACATCAGCCAACTGATCATGGGTTTTGCAATACCTCAACTCAACTAATTTCTTTTCCACCATATCACGAATAAAATGGTACTTCATGTCAAAATTCTTAGATCTTCTATGGTGGACAAGGTTCTTTGCCAACTGTATGGCACTCAAATTGTCACAAAAAATTGTAGTAGGACCACTTGGTTTCTCACCTATCTCCTCCAACACTTTCTTGAGCCATAAGGCCTGAGCACTGGCTGAAGTGACAACAATGTATTCAACCTATGTTGAAGAGAGTGCTATTGATACTTGCTTCCTTGAGCTCCAAGTGATCAGCCCAGATCCAAGAGAAAAACAATTGTCGGATGTAGACTTTCGGTCATCCAAGTTGTTGCCCCAATATGAGTCACTAAAACCAACTAGCTCCATATCTTCAGTAGGATAGTAATGTATGCCAAAGTCAATAGTACCTTTAACATACCTCAAAATTTGCTTTGCAGTCTTCAAATGCAAGAGAGATGGCTCACTCATATACCTAGAAACAAGTGAGACAACATATGCAATATCTGGTCTGGTATTTGTGAGAAACATCAAGCTCCCAACAATGCTCCTATAATTGGTCACATTCACATTTTCAGCCCCATCATATTTGCATAGCAATTCACCATGAGCAATGGGAGTAGGGACTGGTTTGCAACTATCCATGCCATACTTTTTTAGCATATCCTTGGCATATTTAGTTTGACAAATGAAGATTTTATCCTTACTTTGATGCACCTCCATGCCAAGAAAATAGTGCATCAATTCTAAATCCTTCATTTCAAACTCACTCATCATGGCAGCCTTAAATTCATATTTTAACTTGGAACTACTACCCATATAAATCAAATCATCAACATACAAACAAACAAGTAAAATATCATTACCTTCTTTCTTGAAGTATAGGATAGGTTCACTTTTGCTTCTCTTGAAGCCACTCTACTAAAAGTATCCATCAATCCTAGAGTACCATGCTCTAGGTGCTTGTTTAAGGCCATACAATGCCTTCTTCAACCTATGGACATGTTCTTCTTTACCTTTCACCTCAAAACCTTGGGGTTGTTGTACATACACTTCCTCATCTAAGTACCCATTCAAGAAGGCACTTTTTACATCTAAGTGATGTACAATCCACTGCTTTTGGGTAGCCAAAGCAAGTACCATCCTTACTATTTCTTGTCTAGCTACAAGAGCAAAAGTTTCTTCATAGTCAATTCCATACCTTTGTGTGAATCCTTTAGCTACAAGTCTAGCCTTGTGTCTTTCAATGTTGCCATCACTGTTATACTTAGTCTTATAGACCCACTTAGAACCCACACGTTTCTTTCACTTGGGCAGTTCTACAAGCTCCCAAGTGTCATTCTTCTCAATGGAATTGATCTCCTCTTGCATTGCTTGCATCCAAACACCATTAGTACAAGCTTCTTCATAACAAGAAGGTTCAAAATTAGCAACAATCATCAAAGCATAATTAACAACATCTCCTTTTGGCTCACCTTCATCTTCATCACCATACATGTGCATCTTCTCAAGCCTTTGAACAACTTGGTCAATTTCTTGAGCTTGGCTTCTAGTAAGTCTTCTATGGAAATTGCTGTCCAAAACCTGAGTAGGAGGATGAATTTGAAGTGCCTTTTCCCCCTTTTTGTCTTCATAACATCTGAAAAGATGTTTGGAGAATCATCACTTGAAGAGGGACTAGAACTGCTTTGTTTGGGACTGTTTGAAGAGTTGGTTGGTGGACTTGGTGGGACTGATTTTAAACTGGGCTGCACATTAGAAGAACTTCCACCACTATTGCCATCATCAACATAAAGTTTTTGATGACCATATACTCCCCCTTCATCAAAAATCACATCTCTAGACACCACCACTTTGTGAGTTTTTGGGTTATAAAGCCTATAGGCCTTAGTATTTTCATAGTAGCCAATAAATATACATGCTTCACTCTTAGGATCAAGCTTCTTCCTAAGTTCATCAGCCACATGTGCATAAGCCAAACAACCAAAAACTTTGAAGTGGTTAACATTGGGCTTCTTTTCATACCATACCTCATAAGGAGTCATCTTCTCCAATGAGCTAGTGGGACTCCTATTCAGTATGTAGACTGTTGTACGGACTGCATCAGCCCAATACATATTGGTAAGTCTCTTAGTTTGCAGCATACTTCTTGCCATCTCAACAACTATCCTATTTTTCCTTTCTGCCACTCCATTCTGCTGTGGAGTATAGGAAGTTGTGAATTACCTTTTAATGCCAATATTCTTGCAAAATTGTTTAAAATCATTAGAACAGAATTCACCACCATTGTCTATCCTTAAACATTTAATGTTGCAGCCACTCTGATTCTCAACAAAAGATTTAAATTCCTTGAAACAATCAAATGCTTCATCCTTATGCTTCAAAAAATACACCCAACACATTCTAGAAAAATCATCAATAAATGTAAGAAAGAGTTGTTACCCAAGCTTTTGGTTTGCATAGGCCCACAAATATCAGAATGGACCAATTGGAGTGGGTATGAGGCCCTCCATGCTTTCCCTTTAGGAAAATTCTGCCTTGCATGCTTGCCCATTGCACACCCCTCACAAACACTTTTATGTTCTTGCACTTTTGGTAACCCATAAACCATCTCTTGAGAAGTTAATAACTTCAAACTAGTGAAGTTCAAGTGGCCATATCTAAGATCCCACAACCAACTCTTATCTTCTACAACAACATTAGCAAGGCTGCTCCCTTGACCTCTAAAATTTAAAAGAAAACAACCTATTGTTGGTCATAGGGACTATTGTAACAATCCTATTGCTATTGTTCTTATCATAGATGGTGCATTTCTTATCATCAAAGACTACCCTGTAGTTCTTTTCACATAGCTGCCCTACACTTAACAAATTATGTTTCAAATTTGGTGTGTAATAGATATCATGAACATGTTTCTTACCTTCTTTTGTGTTCACTTCCATTACACCTTTGGCAGCCACCTCCAAAGCCTTGTCATCTCCAAGTTTGATCTTGGACTTGAAGGACTCATCCATGGAAGCAAGAAGCTCCCCATTTCCTGTCATATGATTGGAGCAAACAGAATCAAGTATCCAAGTCTCTTAAATATTCTTATCAGCCTTATTATATGATAAGAACATATTTTGAACAGCAAACTCTTCTTCACCATAGTGGGTTGTCCTATTTTCTTTTCCAGCCTTCTGTCTACATTCTCTCTCATAATGTCCATACTTGTTGCAATGGTAACATTGCACATTCCTCTTATCATTTCTGCCTCTACCTCTACCTGTTGCTCCTCTTCTACCACCTCTTCCTCTTGAAGAATTATGATTTTGGCATCTTCCTTGGCCATTTCCATGTCCACTAGAGCTTGCTCCATCACCCTTTAAAATTGTAGCTTTAGAAGCAAATGCCTTCTCATCAATTGTAGTAATAGTTTCCCTTAGCCTCTCCTCATGAGACATAAGAGATCCTATCAAATTATCAAACTCAAGAGTAGACAAATATTTACTCTCCTCAATAATAATGGCTACATGATTCCACTTTGGGGTAAGTGTTATCAACACTTTCTTAACAACAACCACTTTGTCCAGTGCTTCTCCAAGAGTTGCCATTTTATTGACAACAACCTTTACCCTTACACAATAATCACCAACACTCTCAACCTCTTGCATTCTCAAATTTTCAAACTCTCTTCTAAGAGTTTGCAACTTCACTTGCTTGACTTGGTCACTCCCTTGGTAACCATCTTGTAATGCCTTCCATGCATCAGCAACTATTTTACAACCTGCTATTCTTGGAAAAATACTTTTCTCCAATGCAGATTGGAGATGGTAAAGAGCCAAGCAATTCTTCTTCTGAGCTTCCTTCTTTGTTGTTTTATCTGCTGCTGCAAGTGTGCTCCAATATGTTGGTTCTATGTACCCATCTTCTACAATATCCCATAGACCTTTTTCCATCAACAAACTCTTCATCTTAATGCTCCAGTATTCATAATCAGCTCCATCAAACTCAAGGATTGGAAACAAGTTAGTGTTGTTGGCCATTACACCCAACAAACAATGTTCTTGCAATAAATCTTACAAACAACTTGATAAGTTGTTAGCAAGACCACAAGTGACTCTAACCCTCCAACCAAACCTCGCTCTGATACCAAATGAAGTTATTAGATTAGAAAGTGTGGTTTATATTTCCCCTAAAATATATGTCAATGTCTGAAAAGAGTCCACGTGTCATGTATAAGGTATACAAGTGTCATGTAATAAAGTGTGCAAGTGTATAGAAAGTCAAGAGTCGTGTGTAGGTGTCAAGTATACAAGTGAAGAGTCATATGTATGTGGCAAGATGTACAAATAAAATAAAATAAAATAAAATATATGTATAAAAATTAAAAAGCATGAACTCAAGATTAGATACCTCAACTTTCAAGGAGACACAAGTTTGAATCTTGTCAGGAAATACAAGCAAAATTATGAAAAATATTGTTGTAATACTACTATGTGTTCGTGATGTGTGAGAAAGAACTTTAAAAGCCTATATTTAAATTTAATAATGATATAAATAATATATTTTTACAATAATATTATTATGCCTATTATAAGATAACTTAAGAGTTTCATAATATAAACCAAGGATCAAATCCCATGTATGAACCTTAACAAGTACAATCTATTTGTGGCAATGTGGTTAGGAGTGATGAGTTTCATATCATAGATCAAGGTTCTTATCCCATGGGTGAACATTAACATTTTATCAAATGGAATGAGCTCAATCGGTCAAATTCCTTAACTTTGAAGGAGGTGACCTAGGTTTGAATCTTGTTAAACAATAAAATAAATTTATAATCGTTAATTCATTGTAATAACAGTGTGTGGTCATTGATTTTAATATGGGTGGGACCCATGTCAATCATCATATAACTGATTAAATTTTTATCAAGTGGCATGAGCTTCATTGATTAAATACCTCGACCTTTAAGGAGACTCAAGTTCAAATCTTGTAAAGAAATACATGCATAATTTTTTTCAATTTGGGTAATACATGCATAATTATTAAGCTAGTGTAATATCACTATGTGGCCACAAGTTATTGTGGGTGGGGCTATTCCATTCACATATAATATATAATATATACGGGCCCCACTAGTATTATATAGTGGTATTAAAACAGTTTGAAAATTATGTACATATCATTTAGCAAGATTCAAACTTTGGATCTCCTACTTGAAAGTTGAGGAATGTAATTAATTCCATTTGATTATATTACTATTGCTGTTTTTTTTTTTTGAGTAATACTTCTTATACACATCCTCCATGGGGATTGAACCTCGATCACATCACCGATAATACAAGTGGCATCCTTGTCGGTAGGCCACACTCACAGGGATAATTATATTACTATTGTTATTATTATTAAGCTATGTGGGTCTTCTATTGGAAACCACTCCCATCAAAATTTATTAAAAAGATCCATTAAACCATATCCAACTTGTATTTTTATCAAAGATATTTTTTCATTTTCCTCAAATAGATATGTTTTTACAATTAACTTCTTGATATTTTTTCATTAAGAGATAAAATATCACTCGCCTAGTTGCCTTCTAAACTTTGAATTTTTCCAAAAAGTGTGGTTGTGACCAACTCTCCTATGTAACCGAAAAAAAAAGAAAAAATTGTGAATCCCCTCAATTGAAATATATATTTTCATTCTTCATCAATGGCAAGTTTGGTCCTTGTAGGAAATGCCCTAGCCTTTAGTTGTTAGTTGAAATTTCATATGATCCTAAGGAGAATTTTGATTTCAATGTTTAGAAAGACATCATCTCCACCAAATTTTCTTGGGATTCCTTTGGAAGCGCCATCAAAATTAATTTTGATAAACACTTGTAGATATTTCCATTTTACCATAGATCAAAGCAGGTTCTTTTTGTTAAATTCATTGTCATAGATGACCCTTTTCATGTATATTCAAATCTTGTAACCAAGATAATAGCACTTCTTTTCCACACTTGAGACTTCCCATGATGACCACCATGTCTATAAACATTCTATGAGAGAAGCAATAATATGATTTCTAAATTTGGCATGATTTTGACATTTTTTTTAATTCTATTATTCCTTTTAAGCCATACATTCCAACAAATAATGCAAGGACAAATCCTCCAAAGAATTCATAATGTTTTAACTTTAAAAATCCCCCCCCCGCCCGGCGCCCCCCCCCCCCCCCCCCCCCCCCCCCCCCCCCCCCCGCCCCCCCCGCCCCCCCCCCCCCCCCCCCCCCCCCCGGCCCGCCCCCCCCCCGCCGCCCCGCGCCGCGCCCCCCGCGCCGCCCCCCCCCCGGGGGGGGGGGCGGGGGGGGGGGGGCGCCCGGGGGGGGGGGCCCCCCCCCGCGCGGGGGGGGGCCGCCCGCCCCGGCGGGGGGGGGGGGGGGGGGGCGGGGGGGGGGGGGGGGGGGCGCCCCCCCCCATTAATCCAATATTTTATCAACTCTTTCAATGTTGATGGAGCTACCCCCAATTTATTCTCATATGTTTTAAAAAGCAACCCCAAATGGTGTAAGCAAAGGGACAATGAATAAGTAAATTTAATCATTCAAACATTTGGTTGTTGACTTCTGAATTGAAAAACGAGTATTTATTGTTGAATTGAAAAAGAAAGATTAAGTTTGAACGATTTGGTGATCAATAATTTACTTGGAAGTCAATGTATTTTTTACTGAGCAATACATTGTGTATTTTGAAATTGAAGGGGTGTTTTTTCACAAGTATAGGGGTGTATATACTCGTCAAAAAATTCTTTTTGAGCCCAATCCAACCAAGATATTATTTTTTAATTTTGAAGGTGGAAAATGGTTGTTAATGACCCAAATATGTAACATGATTCACAATTACTAAAAGGTGATAACTATTCTGCTTCGAAAAAAAAATTGAAAATTCACTAGAAATCCTGCTAACACAAGTACCACACAAAGACATAACACAAACATCAACAAAGGAAGTTTGATAAAGCACACTAGAAATCCTATTTGATAATGATGTTTGATGTACCTAACGAGATCCAGCCATATATCCATGATGCAATAGCCATCAAAGATGCATGGGACAAACTCAACAATGAATACAAAAATCAAACTTAGATTCTACACCTATAGATTCAATTGCACTATTTGAAGATAAAGAGCAATGAAAAATTGGAGGGTTTTCTATGAAGAATTGTTGAGTTAAGAGTGTTGCTTCAAGCGTTAGGCAAAATTGTGAGTGATGATGTGCTTGTCCCAATTGTATTACAAGCACTTCCACCTATGTTTAATATTTTTGTGACAACCCTAAATATTACTAACTAGACTCTGATTTTTGAGACTCATGAATCAACTTCAACAAGAGGAAACGATTCAAAAAATGAAGACTAAAGGTGATAGTTCTCCAGTTATGCATCAAAAAAGCAAGAAGCCTATGTAGTCAAAGAAATGTGGTAGACCCCCCAACAAGCAGACTATGTAAGATCAATTGATGATAGGAGATCCACATTTTGATATGTATTCTTTCTAGGATCTAGTTTAATTTCTTTGGGTAGTAAGAAGCAACAGACTGCTTAATCTTCTACCAAGGAAGAATATTGTGTTGTAGGAGGAGCTGCATGCAAGGAAACATGGTGACATCACATCTTGTCAAGAATGGTTATTCCATAGAAGCAAACAATCATCCTAAACTATGACAACCATGGATGTTTGAAACTTGTTTGCAATATTGTTTTTCATGAGTGCACCAAGCACAATGAAGTTTAATGCCACTTCATTTGCTTACATGTTTGGGAATATAATATACAACTTCAATTGTGTCCTATTGTAGATCAACATGCAGATATTTTCACAAAGTCCCTTGAACATGTAAAGTTTAAATAATTTTAAGATTTTCTTTTATGTACTTCAATTGAGAATTGATGTAATAAGGGAGGAATGTTACAAAAAATATGTAAATGATTCTAGGTAGTTGTAAGGGAGTTACAACTGGAGACTTCTCCATTCTTTATTCTTGATTGCATATACATAATTATCACATTAATGTAAAGTTTATTGTGGTTAATCTATGTTTATATCACTCATATGAAGTTCCATTTTGTCAAGCCTCTAGGTTGGATTTGTTTTCTGAACAATTTTATTACATCAACAAAATCTATATGTTTTTTAAGTAAAATGTATACCCAAGTCTTTCCTTGATCTTTGAATAATCTCCATCCAAGTTTTGCCTTTAATGTCAAACTTGTAAGCCTACAATTTGCCATTCAATATTCTTTCCTTTGCAAATCTTGTCCCAATTACAAATAGAAAACCTGTTTTTCCTCACATCCTTTCCAAAGAAAATCACTTTGAATTTTATCCTTGCTATAAATCTTAAGTGACATTATATATATATATATATATATATATATAAAATATATCTTCAAAAACAGATATAACCTTCAATAGGTTTTAGCCAGGGCAAATAAAAACAGTAATGAGAATTTTTGGTTTCAAGCAAGTAGACTTTGATAAAGGAATAAAATATTTAGGCTTTCATCTAAAACCTAATGACTATGGGTACTTTGACTGGATCTAGTTATACACCAAAATAGAGAAGAGGATCACCACTTGGTGCACTAGGTGGTTATCATTGAGGGGTCACCTTACATTGGTGAAATAAATCTTGGAAGCCACCCTAGTCTACTGGCACTCCCTAGTTTACATTCCCATCACAATAGTAGAGACAATAAGGAAGAAGTCTTTCGAATTCCTTTAGTCAAGGAACAAACAGAAGGATGCAATGGCACTAGTTAACTAGAACGTAATAGCTTAACCAAAATTAGATGGAGGATAGGACCTTAAGAATATACATAACTTTGAAAAATCTTTAGCAGCAAAAACTTTATGGAGATTAATAACTAGAAAAGGATTATGGCAAGAAGTAAATCAAGAGAAATATTTAGGCACCTTATCCTTTGTAGAGTGGATTAGACTATAGAATAAATAAGTTTCAAAAGCCACAATTATTTGGAAAGCACTAATGAGAGCTTTCCCATTAGTTGGAATTTCTTGACATGGAAAATAAGGAATGGAAAGGATGTAAGGATAGGAAATATGGTATTCGCGCAGCCAAAGTAAGATGGTATTCGCGCAGGTGGTATCGATGGAGAGTACTAATTTATGGAAACAAGGATGGCTCACAGTAGAAGAGCTAACATTGGGAGGAAATGAAGCACATATATATTTTTTTGAGTAATACTTCTTATACACATCCACCATGGGGATTGAAGCACATATTTGACATGATTACACAAAGGAATTGGAAAGAGCAAATATAAGACTAAAATAGCAAAGAGACTATCTGATATGGTCCAAGAATCTAGCAAGTGAGCAATACATGGCCAAACAAGGGTATAAGGCAAGCTTTGACAACAACAATGAGGAAAAGCTTTGGTGGTGGAGTAGAATATGGAAGGTAAAAGCTCCCCTAAAAAATAGAATCTTTGATTGGTTAGCTCTAGCCAAAAAATCACTAACATGGGTTGTTCATGGTTTCTCAGACCAAGGCGGCCCCGCAAGGGGTTTTTCGCTAAATTCAAAAAAATAAAACTGTTGAATACATGATACAGTATCCTCTATCAAGTTTAGTAATGGATGTGCCATCCCATTAGACAATTCGGTCATAAGATTATTACTAATCTTTAACTTATCCTAATTATGATTCCTCTAATCTTCATATGCTTCTTTAAAGTATGTAAGCATTCAACATGACCCCTGGCATTTAATTGATTATAATGTGGACAGATTGGATTGACGATAATGTCAGCATGCTGATGAGAGAGTGTGTGAATATTTATGTAACTATATCAAATACCACTTTTGTCAAAAATGTATGCCAACTTCTAAAGGATTGAATTTAAGCACGTTACTTTATTTTTCAATCCAAATTTTGCAGATTTTTGCCAAGTATTTACATACTTTTTCAATCTCAAATTTTGCAGATCTTTGCCACGTATTGGTATGAACACATTTATGGGTGGTTTACACTGAAACAACTCATCTCCACTCAAAAGATTAAGAAATTGCGAAGACAAACAATCATCTGTTGCTAGTTCTAGCATCGTTGCCCTAAATTTTCATTAACGATGAACCTTACCAGCTTGAACATTTATCAATGCAGTCCTTAGTCATATCTTCAATAGACAATTGACTGCAGTCCTTATGCAATGATTGGTGACATCATTTTAATGCTATAAGTTGCTTCTAGTGCAGCCAAATGCTAGAACTTATTGCTCAGTATTTCGAAAGCAAAATCCTTTGTCTAATTGTTTTTTTTTGGGGGGGGTGTTATGTGGGATCAAAACAGGACCCAACCATACTACATTATGACCACATTATCACAGTTTTTCAACAAAACCTTATTACCACATGTCACACTCTTGTGGAAGTAACCGTTTGTTAATATTACCAATAAATATTTAGCCTATATACTAGATATAAGACCTCCACTATAGTTCTATGAACAAATGAATTAACATTGTAGCATATTAGAGATTGGATTAAGTGTGACTTATGTTCCATTTTTTCACTCAGGCTCTAGTTTGGTAGTTCAATGGTAAGGTATGAGTTACACTCTGTTTATGTGACCAGTCACAACAGTCTTACTTAGGACTGTTCATGTGCATCGCAATAGCAGTTGCTCTTCAACAGATATCTTAGACATTTGATTGGTAAAGGCACTACAATAATGTCAAAACATTATATATGACATTTATAGAGACGCAAATTTCTTCATAAAGATAATTGTCTTATCCTCCTTATCTATCACAAATCTTATACTACTTGCCCAATGCATCATTAATGCAAAGTATCTTATATGTAAGAACATGATATACTCCTCATGTTGCTGCCTCAAGCCAAGAAAACTTTTAATCCTGATCATGGACAAATGCTAGCTACATTGCCTTGTCAAGAAAAAGCAATAATGCAGCAGGTTAATCAAACATTAACACTTTGTTTGGGATCAAATTTCTCACCACCTCTTCCACTGTTAAAGTGTGTTTCTTCACCCTCTTCTCCTATCTATACCTTGTGCTTCAATTGGTGACAATATTGACATAATGAAAAATATTATAGTTTTTCTCCTTGTACTGACCGCCAGCAGCCACAAGCCAACAAAACACTTTAACCTGTTTTAACAGCGATATCAGTCTCAAATGATTTAGTGGTAAATAGTTTAACTCTGTGGCTTAGGGGAACAAGCCACTCAGAATTTTAACCTCTTGGCAGTTTGACAAGCTTCTGCATCTACATCTCACTTTGGTTCAAAAGACACTCTAATGTCTGGTCATTTCATCACTTCTCTTGTTGTTATTGTTAGGTTCTATTATTTCCATTCATGAATCTCTTTCCAATTATGTTACTTCTTTACTCTATGCAACCACCATCAGTAAGATTCAATGAGAATAAAACATTGGCAGTTCCACACATAAGGTCCAAATGCCTTTATAGCTGCAACATTCGATATATTTGGCATCTTCTTATCATTCTCTTATACACTGCTGGGCCCAATTTTCCATTTTGCTTTGTCCTATGATTGGTTGCTCGTAATGGATACCTCTTGTGAGTTTATGACTCCATCAGTCCGACTTCCATCATTTTGAGTTATCATGCCTTGATGTGAAGTGCAATTTTTGCAGCTTACTTCCTTCAGGCAACTGAGGTTCTCACTCTAATTTTAGCACATTCATCACATCAAACAACAAACATCCGAGCTCTTCTTGCAGATTTTCCTTCAGCCTTAGCTGAGCCCAAAAATGATGTTTTATAGGAAGAGTTCTGAATTGCATCCGCATAAAATGTTCTCCATCAGTTACGGTGCATGGACAAAGAAGCTCTCCACAGGATATCAAGACAACTTAGATGTGTTTTGTAAATATTGCAGAAGTCCATAGGATTCTGACCCTCCTCTAGTTAAGAAACCAATTAATAGTACTCACTTCTCTATTAACATGAGGCAGCAGCTTACGTGTCCCATTTTATGCCCTTCATGATTCTGATCCAATTCTTCACCACATAGTGAGAATCATGCAATATAAAACACTTTGCACAAACCTAGTTTGATAACCTTGCGTTCATTTTGCTTATGATGCAACAACAATATTGAAACAGATTGTAGCGGCCCAGAAATGATAAATATATGTTTTGATCAATATCATCCTGCCTACTGTTATTGAGGTAATAGTTTCATCTATCATTTACAACAACAATCTACCAGTAGTTATCATTCTGCATGCATATCCATAATGAAGCCATTTTACTCTTCCTCCAAAGAAAATATGGTGTAGCTTAACTAGCTGCAACTGATTTACTGATGCTAGTTAGGCTAGCAGTTCCTTAGCTTCAACCTTAGGAGTTCTTCTGTGTCAAAATATATATGCCTATGGGTATAATATTACTTATTGCACCATAAAATATGCATTAAATATAATGTGATTTTCTTCATTTAAAATTATGTGCTATGCTATGACTATTGTGCCTGATATAATTAAAATAAAATCAATTTCATCCTTGCCAATCCATCCATATACATGACCAACTCCATAAGAATCCATAAGAAGTATACATATACTTCCCTAACAACAACATACTCTCTCTCTCTCTCTCTCTCTCTCTCTCTTTTAGTACAATATTTTTTAATATAAACATTTTGGTGCACAGATATCTAGTATTGGTGACCTTAACATAACACAACACATATGAAGAGGTAGGATGCAAGATATTTGGTTCTCTATTTGCACATTCAATAGTAAATACTAAATATGATTAATGGAAAATAGCATCTGATGCCTGCTAAGTTTGCTATGGCATATAAATGCTCACTTACCAATAATGCAAAAGATATAATGCCTCTGCATGCAGTTACAACGAATTATGATACTCGGCAACAAAATATCCATACAGTTCATCAAATTACAAGAAACATTCCAGCCCACATATAATCAAATAAGAGAATAAATTCACCATTCAATTGAATTGAGAAACAATCCCTTCACAAAAACAACCATCTGAAGAAGGCCAAACAATTCTTGACTTCCATGATAAAATTGCTTAATGAAGAAAACAAAGAATTCACAATTAGGGTCTTTATTCAATGTATGGTTTGTTTTATAACCAAAACAGCTTCACTTGCCTTATCCTGACGGCCACTCCTGACTTCTGTAAAGGAACTGACTTTCACCACTCTGGTAATATGATAAGGAATTTGTCTTAATGGTGTCTTCTCTAGAAGGTTCGACAGGCCCACTTTGTCATGTGAACCATCACCCATGTTTCTGAAGTGCACAATGAACAAAAAGATACAAAATTTAATAAAGTACTCACTTACAGCAAAGCATTAAAATGTACTCAAGCATCAATGACCATACTAAATGAAACTAAAGGCTACAACTACAAGTCTGAAACATACCTGTGCATACGACTTCTCTTGTTAAATGATATAAAACCCTGAAATTCCAAAAACATCCAATTGTTAGTTTCACTAAAAATTTAGGCAGGCACAGGGCAACACCATAAAATGAACACAAAATTGAATGATAAATTAATATCCAATTTCCTTTAATAGATGCACAAAAGAAACGCAAACTCAAAACACTTTATTATTAGATACACTAAAACTGGACAAAAAATATCAAAGAGACTTCGAAAGAACTATATATCAAGCTGTATCCAGTGCTAAGTAGAATATTTTGTACAAAAACTAGGTAAGAAAACAAATATTTAAGCTTTGATTCTGCATGAGATGAGTGAATGCAAAACATTATGCCTAAAGTTTCTATATAGTCGATTGACACCTGTCCAAATTCTATTAAGCATCATTTTTAACATGTGAATAATCTGCCACAATATATTTATCCAAAAAAGTGTATATAACTGGAATTTAATGTCAATCCCTTTTTGCCATTATAATCCCTTTACCACAAGGTACATCTAAGTTGAGTAGCAAGCAGATTGGGTGAAAGCCTAGTATAAAACTGATTCCAAAGGCTTATAAAACTGATTCCAAAGGCTCTCAGCTCATGAATATTGACAATTATATAATTGTTGCTATAGGTACATAGGGGGATTGTTTTGGAATAATATTGATCTCTCTTTGAAAGATTGGCATCTTTTGGGGTAACAACCCTGGTTCTGAATATTAAAACTCATTCAAGAAGATACTTACGAAGAAATAGTGTTTCAAAATTGATTCCTTGGTGTAGTTTAATTGAATTTCTTGTACATCCAGATCAAGTCCAGAGATCTAAGACTATATTAAAAGCATGCAAGGATCTGCCTGTGGAGCCTGTAAGATTGATGACCTTAAGCTTGTGCACTATAATTCTGCTGTAACACCATATAAGTAATTTAAAACATGTGAGAGCATTTGGTGGCAAAACTATGACCCCCATTCATATTCAGAAAGACAACCACAACATTTCATGTTGAATTTAGAATGCAAATACACATCAATTGGATATATCTTCCACAAAGGAACAGACTTACAAGAGTTCCATGGAATGTGGCATTACATTTCCCTGATATGCTGATTTTATTGCACAAAATAAAAATCAGGTATATCACTTCAAATCACGTAATGGTCTCAGACATACTATATAAACTATAAATTTGTCTTAGTTATGCGTCTTTATGAGATTTATATCCATCTGATATGATTGTCATTCATGCACTTAGGACATCTTACCTTTTTTTGCACAGAACACTGCAGAAATAAAGACATTGTGGTCTCTAAGCTAGTGTCAATTTTCCTCTACTGTGCATCTTTGGGAGATTTAACTCCTATGTGTCTTGTCTTTACTCATAAGGGCACTTGGAAGTTTTAGTTATTTCCTAAGGAAAATATTAGAGATATAAATAATGAGCATCTGCTATGAAGTAGAAAATCACATTCAAGTAACATAAAGTGCTCAGGATTTTCTCTAAAGCTTTATTTGTCTCATATTCATTATTTATTCTGCACCCACTCTTCTTAACCCATGCATCTACTTCATAAACGCCAACACAATTCTGTTTCTTGTGTATCACATGACAAATTCTCTCATAAGAGAAATTTACCTAGAGCCTTATCATATATTCTTGTCACCAGCAAACTTTCATATTTGTTGTTTATTTAATTTGTTTATCCTAGTCTATAATATCCAGTGATTGAGGTCAACTTCCTTCATATTAACTATAGTTTGATTATTGCACCATTTTATTGTTACCTCCTGACATCTTAGACAGATATACTAGTTGTATTCTCTAAATATTTCAGTTCAGTATCTGTATGAGCAATCCCTCTTTCTGTTTGCTTTGACATGATACCCAAAAGGGAAACTCCAAGATTTGGAATCCTGAAGACCAAAAAGTAGACACTTCAGTGCTAGTCCTCCTTAGCCAGCTCACTTCTCTACCTAAGAATAAGGCAAGAGTAGTCACTTCTGTCTACAAAGTATATGAAATCTTGATTTTGTCCCTGCCATGTTTCTTGGTGCCCCTCCAACTGTAGGGTTTCCGTGACTTTTTACATCATATTCAGAATATGCAAGCTCAAAAGCTTAAGGTCCCATAGGACCAAACAGTTACTCAATATCTATACAAACATTTACAAACAATAACCCACTCCTATCTCAAAAATGGAAGAGTCGAACGATGAACACATGCTTGTATAATGTCATCTGCTATTACATACTAGATGTGGTTTCATGGATACTATTGCACTGCCTCTTAATGACAATTGTTGAAGTTAGCATGCCACCAAAAGCACACATGACTTTGCCATGTCCAGCATGAAGACTTCTGAAATCATAATATTTTTGAAGGGACAATAACTGCTCCAAAATCCCCTAGGCATGAATTGAGAATCTGAATGTTGCAAAACATTATATTGAAAAACTTAACATAGCCTGTCCATGCACAGTAAACAGTTGTAAGTAAAAAACTTCTGTATTATTCTGTTTTTCAGCTAAAATAAGGGCAAAGAAAATCATGATATCCAGTAGAACAGCAAGACATATTACATATTAGTAATGTAGTAAAACATGTAATGTTAGCTCAATATTCTTTCATATTAGTGAATACCAAAGGAGACTTGTCTGCAAAAAAACATTAACATAATCTGATTCTGTATCCTTAGACCACCTGTGAGCTTGATATTGAATGGGACAGCATGGGTGGGGTTCCCTCTCAAGAAGAAGATGCCATGGTGTTGCGCAAAGCATGCTCAAATACCAAACTTACCATACACATGGCCTTATCATAGACGAAAAATTTCGGCAGAGTAGCTATATCTACATCTGTGGAAATGATATGCCCTTGTCAAAACAGAACATGGCCATAGGTTTCAACAAAAAAAAAAGCCATTGAGGCATGACTAGTAAGCAAGTTTCATTCTGAATCATAACTAGAAAATTGTCGGGCATTAAGCAGGTCATGACCTGGCAGTAAAAGGTGGAGGCTGGGGCAACTGCCGTAATGTTGACCCAGATTCAAGCTTCCAATGGGTTAGCTCCTCATATCCTGTAGATTGAGCCACCTTTAGGCAGGCTAATGAATGAGGTCAGACGCAAGGCCTAGGTGAATTTTGGTCAAGTACAAACTCCTTTGTTGCAACTTCTAAGCCAAAGGGTTTCCAAGTTTGATAATGCCTCCTCCTTAGGGATTATGCATACTCTCCATAGAGAGAATCCACTATAGGAATTTTAATGGTGAACCAGGAAAAAGTATGACTATAAATCAACGATGGTCCACCCCGTGTCAAAAGAGTTTCCAAATTGATCCACTAAAAAGGAAAACTAAAATCAAATAAAGAGAAATTACCACGGCATTTATCATTCTATAAAAAGCAGCAAACTTTCTAACTCTCCCAAGTAAATGGCATACCATAAGCTTGTGTGGCTTAAAATTGCTCAGTTTTGAATCTTTAATTTTTGACAACTTATCTAGCATAGGCCATATTCAGATCATTGATTAGGCTGAAATGCAACAAAGTTAGCGGTAAATGCAGTGCATTCCTGAAGATGATAAAGCAAATTAGATTTAGGAGCATATGGGGTATACCTAGAACAGAAAGATTCCATAAAACTAACCTGAGATTACATAGACTGTATCAATGTCTTTTTCTGAGATCCTCTTCCACCACCACAGAAATGACAGGAATATAAAAGAAATAAAATATCTTTGTAATTCATACAATAAATCACGACTCATATACATACATCACTCATAGAGTATCCAAAGGTTTGGGTGTACATAAACAGAACTAAGAAATCCAGCTTGCAAACCAAACCCATTAAAAATCAAGCCTCAAAACAAAAAAAATTAAAACAAAGAAAATTTACAAAATGAGCTCCCATTATGGTAAAAGTTAATAGGATTTCTTTGAAGATCATATTTTGTTGTCAATTACATACAAGCAACATAAACCATTCTCTCCCACACAAAGTAATAAACACTAGAACAGAGCTTATATCATATCTTGAATTTTAATCAACGCAATATTAGACCAAACAGAAATGTGAAGCCATCCAATGAGTGATTATTTAACTCACAACTTTGGGTATAATCATGTAACAAACACAGGATTGCAAAAATTGAGCCACAGGTTTGGTAAATGCTAAAAGGATTTCTTTGAAGATCATATTTCTTTCGTCAAGTTCAAACAAGTCAAAACAACATAAAGCATTCTCTGCTGCACAAAATAATAAAACACACAACAGAGATTATATAATTTATTGAATTATTATCATGCAAAGTTAATAGGATTTCTTTGAAGATCATATTTTGTTGTCAATTACATACAAGCAACATAAACATTCTCTCCCACACAAAGTAATAAACACTAGAACAGAGCTTATATCATATCTTGAATTTTAATCAACGCAATACTAGACCAAACAGAAATGTGAAGCCATCCAATGAGTGATTATTTAACTAACAAATTTGAGTATAATAATGTAACAAACACAAGATTGCAAAAATTGAGCCACAGGTTTGGTAAATGCTAAAAGGATTTCTTTGAAAATCATATTTCTTTCGTCAAGTTCAAACAAGTCAAAACAACATAAAGCATTATCTGCCGCACAAACTAATAAAAAACACAACAGAGATTATATAATTTATCGAATTATTATCATGCATATCTGAGAGCTCACAAGTAACTATACCTCAAAGCATACTACACTCAATAGAAATGTCATGCCATCAAAAGTTTGAGAGATTATTTAACTAAAAAATTTGGATACGGTCATTCAAAAAAACACTTAAAATCAAATGCTTCCAAAAAGCATTTTGGGGCTGAACTCTTTTGAGTTCTGAATTACAAAATATATAATTATTAAATTTAGAAAATTTCAAAGTGAATTGCAAGGAGCTACCCCTCTGCATACTAACGGAGAAAAACATTTTGTTTTCTACATATGGCTTTTGGAAAATGAATTTTACAAACCAACAATTTGATGCATTGCAAGTATTCAAAAAGGTTCCTGCAAAATATGTAATTTTCACCTTGAACATGTGGATGACCTTTCCCTTCTCTGTGTCCTTGTCCATACAATTTGCACATAATATTTTTTTTTTATATCAGGGGAATCGGTAACATCCTTTCATCTTTAACAACTGGGCACGGGGTCAGACATTCTCCCCAAGGTTTCTACCTCCGAACACAGGTCAAATCATTGAAGCTGCCTCTATAACCCCTGCCTTGCCTCAATAAACGTGGCCCGAAGTGAGGGAGACCCCCGATGGCTTAGGATTGGTACCGTCATTATCAACCTGGAGCGCACTCAGCGGACTCATACTACCTTTGCCTTTTATTGGTTATGCCCCCAAGGTTTGAACCTAGGTCTCCTCTTGGTAATCCACCTAGCCCTTGGGGACATTTGTACATAAGATATTAATTGTAAATAGAACAGGAAAGAAACTGGAAGGTGAGTAAGATGATTTTTTAATCGGTTATATAGGATTGAAATGAGCCTCACCCTTATTACATCATGATGGTATTATCACAGTATTTTAACAAACCACATAGTGGCATTGCGACAAACCATATTGGCTATTATGCATATACTTCCGAGCAATATTTGAACCTCGGTGTCCCCTTTGGTGGTCCAAGTTTTTAACCATTTCATCTCATGCCATTTTATTTAAATATCAAGGTTCACCCATTATATTAGAACCCTAGCTTATGGTGTGATACTCCATACGTTTCTCTCCCCACTAATTGCCCCAATCCCTTTGGGTTGTGAGTAGGATGCTTTTTGCTATCAACGTTGTTAACAATGGAAACTGGAAGTATTCATAGGCAGTAGATTACTTTTGAATATGAAATAGCAGTTTTTTGTGCTTTATTACATCATTAGTTTTTTGTTTAATTTGTAATAAGTTGGCCTTTGTTTCTTACCCTGCACACATCTTGATATCATGTATATATTGTGCTTTGTACTAATCACAAGATTTCTAATCATTTTATCTTTCTTTATTCATCTTTCAGCTAATTTTGAGTTCAAGTGAAGAAAGCTCTAAATCAGGTGAAGACTATGAAGCCACAGGAGAAATATCAAGTTCTACATTTCATACGGGTCCTGTTGTTGAAGCTCTTGAAAACATTATTGAACCTCTAAATGAATTGAAAATTGATGATGGTAAGCATGATAACGAGAAAATGCCAAATCAATTTGTGTTTGTCTTAAAGAGGGATATTGGTCTTCCATCGACAATTAGGAATAATGCAAGTATTCTATCAACCTCTAGTTTTAAAGATTGTAACAAGTCAGCTACAGTTTCAACAAAAAACAATGCTAATGCCTGTAGCTGGAGATCGGTCCTGCGTAAAATGTATGTTTGGTATGCATGTTATGGGTCAAACATGTGGAAAAAAACGTTTCTTTGTTATATTGAAGGGGGGCAGGTACATCCTATTTTAATATTTTCCTTGTTATTTTACTTTATGATGGTCATGGTTTTACTTGTAGGTTAGTAATATGTTGACTGCACATTAGCATTACTAACAGTTGGAGTAGGCGGAAGGCATGGCAAATTGCTGTCCTAGTTCTAAAGATAAAAGTCCTCCACAAAGTATACGATGGAAACTGCTTCCGCATCGTTTGTTTTTTGGGAGATCACACATAGTACATGGGGTCCAGGAGGAGTAGCATTCCTAAATCCAACTCAATGCAACAATAGTAAAGCACATGTGTTCCTATATAAAATCACGTGAGTGTCATGTATGCTTAATTTATTTCTTATTGCCTTGCACCTAAAATTTTTCCTCAAAACATGCAGTATAACATACTGTACATTTAGTAGGTTTTCTTTGGCTTACACACATTTTCCAGTGCAATGTTCTGGGACTGCAGTGGTCATTAATTACAGGCAGGAAACATATAAAAGACCTGTAAATCTTATTTTCATTTTTAGACAACCACATAATCAGTTTTAATTCCCGTATATATTTTCCATATTTTGACAGGCTGGAACAGTTCAATGATATGTTGCTTCAAGAGAATAATACAAGTCTTCAGACAGAGTCTCCATTGGTGGAACCTAAATTTTTTCCTCAAAACATGCAGTATAACATACTGTACATTTAGTAGGTTTTCTTTGGCTTACACACATTTTCCAGTGCAATGTTCTGGGACTGCAGTGGTCATTAATTATAAGCAGGAAACATATAAAAGACCTGTAAATCTTATTTTCATTTTTAGACAACCACATAATCAGTTTTAATCCCCGTATATATTTTCCATATTTTGACAGGCTGGAACAGTTCAATGATCTGCTGCTTCAAGAGAATAATACAATTCTTCAGACAGAGTGTCCATTGGTGGACTTATCTGGACTTATCTGTTATTGATGCAATTAGGTATGAGTATCATATACTCGAGGTTATCAAGGTAATAATCAAAACATCTGCTTAGGCTTTCTACTAATTATGCAAACCATATACAAATCCTAATCACTTGAGATATCAGTTAAGCTACCTATCATGACATACTGTTGAACGCCATTTATGAACTTAGACCAACCGGGTACATGCATGACACATTTATTTCTTTGAACTGGGTATATACAATAGTTTATTATTATTAGTATACATATGATTTTAAAATGATGAACAACATGAAAATTGCAAATAGAAATATTAGAACAGAATTGTCCATGGTAACTCGATTTCAATTTCAACTGAACAATACTGAATTATCATATATCTCTTATCTCCCAAGGTGCCCTATAATTGCATTTTCCAGAATTTTTTTCCAGTATGTCACTGGCAAAGTTCCAGACACGCTTTACTAAACAAGCACATGTTATTTGAATTTATGAGTTAAAAATGTTCAGTTATTTAGTCTGCGTTTTCCTCAATTCACAATGAAGAATTGCTTTTTTTGAACATGATTTCAATGGAATAACAATATAATCAATAATGTTTACAAGGAATACTTGCATTAAAGTTGTACATATTAATTCAAATACTATTTGTAAGCATGCATGTAATTTATTGGTTGTCTTACAGAGATGACTCAATTCAACATTCTTTTGTGGTGTTACAACAAACCTTATCATGACACCCATGGGAACTGAACCCTGGTGGGCTCCTTCTAAGCCAGAGATTATCAACATTTGGACTTCAATCCCATGGGCTTAAATAATTAAAATTCACCTATTAGATTGGAACCTTGGCTTATCGGTTGAAAAATCCTCGATCCCCACTGTTGGCCTCAAACCCTTTGGCCTAAAAGTTGTTGAAATCAATTGGTGTTAGGTTTTTAAGGTCCGAGGTGTAGACCAATTGGTTCGACCAAACCCCGTAAGGGGGCGGAGGTCCAAGGTTCAAATCTCGGGCCTCGTCGGACTGAATTCTTGTCCCTTTCCTGGTGCTTTCAATGGCATAAAAGGTTTAAAATAATTGTGGCATGGTGGTTATAGGGGCAGACTACACGAAGAATTGTGTGGCGGCTTCCGGGGTGGACAGTGTAGAATACTGTGGCGATCATAAAAGCCGGACAGCCTGCCCAGATTCGTGGCGGCTACCGATTCCACCATGTAAATTAAAAAAAAAAACTGGTGTTAGATTTCTATTATTTAAATCAATTTTCATGTTTACTTGTAGACTTTTGTTGATTTTATTGCTAACATTTCTAGCTCTTGTACTATAGTTTACTATGGTCTTGTTTGTTTTCATATAAATATATGAACACTGTATAGTATTCTATATCTTTCTTTCTCCTCTGTGACCATGTTATCTTGTTATTTCAATGAACCGCATTATTGTGGTGTTACAATAAATCTTATCACAACACCCATGGGAATTGAACCCTGGTGGGGTCCTTATAATCCAGAGTTATCACCAATCAGACTTCAATCCCATGGTCCCAAATATTAAGATTTACCCATGGGATTGGAACTTTGGCTTATGGGTTGAAAAACCCATGGGATTGGAACTTTGACTTATGGGTTAAAAAATCTTTGGTCTCCACTACTTGCCTCAAACCCTTTGGGCCTAAAAGTTGTTGAAATCAACGGATATTATTTAAATCAATTTTCATGTTTACTTGTAGATTTTTTGTTGATTTTATCGCTAACCTTTTTATCTCTTGTACTACAGTTTACTAAGGTCTTACATGTTTTCAGGTATATATGAACATTGTATAGTATTCTATATCTTTCTTTCTCCTCTATTGAAAATGTGGCATCATAATTTGAATATATAGAAAATGAACCCATGATAAGAATGAAGAGACCTTGATTTCATTGATTCTAATTAATTAGAAAAGTCTCATACAGGGTGGCTGGTATGGCACAATTCTTTGTCTTGGATTAGAGGAAGGACTTCCAGTATTGACTATCCCGTATGTTTTTTTTGCCATCATCTATCTAAACTTAATGTAGAATGTTTTTTCTTATTTGTAAGAGGCTAAAAAGTTCAATTTATAAACATTCATTTTATTTATTGCCTCACGAATGGTAGTGTGCATCTCAGTCTGGTGCTAAAAGTAAGACATTGCAGTACTGTGATTTATTTAAGTTGACTAAGCAATATATATATATATGAATTAAGGTTTAAATAGTTTTAGTCTTGTTGAATTCTATAGCTGCAGTATATGTTATTACTACTAGACACTTATGGTGTCATATTTTCTTTGATATTTGAAATATGTACAAAGCATTGAGGGCCTTCCTAATTTCTTAATCTAGTGCTGACAAACCACCATATACCTGGATCACTCATCCGCTTAGTTTCCAGACAGGTTCCTGTTTTCTTAAGGGAGCCTGGCATAAAAAATGTTCCAATGGAGGCAATCACAGAAGGATCAAAGGGTTCAGGTAAAGCATCTCAAGTTCAAAGTTGCTTATAAGAAATAGGGAAAAAAGAAGTTATTTCAAGAAAGAGGATGACAC